>VZRQ01006475.1:1684348-1697838 GCA_013397975.1 Machaerirhynchus nigripectus | reverse complement strand
GCCCGCCCCCGCCGAGCGGCCCCCGAAGCCCCCGGGGGGCGGGGGCGCGACGGCCCCGCGGTCACATCTTCCCTGTCACCTCGCACCAGCGCGGAGCCGGCACCGCTCAACCCCCGTGGGACGGGGCTGGCAGCACCCCCGCACCCTCGAGGACGTGGGGCTGGGGGGTCCCCTGGGTGTCTGCCGGGGTGATGCGTTCCTGTCTCTTGTTGTTATTTTTCTTCCCCCCGAGGATGAGCGCGCTGCCTGCCTCTGCCTTTGAATGGCTCTTAAAATACATGTGAGGAAACCTGTTGTGACGCCGCGCGCTCCGCCGACTAAAAATAGCAGCTTTTGTAGTACGGAGGGAGCCGGGGCGCAGCCGGGGCCGGGCGGCGTGGCCGCGGCGTGCGGCGGTGGCCGGGCGTGGTGGCGGCTTCGTGATCCGCTCTCCGCCCAGGGTTATCGGGCAGGAGCAGCCGCCACCGGGAAACGCCAGGCGGGCGCGTCGCTGCCCGTCGGATGGGCTGGGGGTCAGGGCTGCGGCGGTGGGGGGGCTTATCTCTGCTGAGCAGAGCTGCTGGTTGGGTCGAAAGAGGGAGAGGTGCGTGGTGTGTTCGGGCCGGTCCCGGAGCCTGTGGGGAGGGAGGGATGCGTGTGCATGGGGCCGCCCTGGAAACGGGGTGCTCTGCGGCCGCCCAGGGATAGGCAGTGGGAGGAAAGGGGACGGTGACATTCCGGGAGCGGGCACTGCCGCGTGACTGTCTGGTGGGTGCGGGACGGTTTGGGGATTTAATCAGAAGTGAGGAGGTGGGTGGGGGGAACCTCTTCAAGCTCCCCGTGACGGCAGCGGCATAAGGTGGGGAAACATCCAGGCCACGAGCGACGGGAACTGAGATCTCCAAACTCTCACAGTGTGTCAGGGTCTGTTTCCTTCCTCCTCTGCCTCGGGCTGAGAGCCCGCTCCCCTCCCTCGCGGGTTGCTCCGTGGAGGATTTATTTCACAGATTCTGCTGAAAGCAGGCCATGAGGTCTCAAATTAGGAACGAGCCCCCTTTGGGCAAAGTTGTTACAGAAAAGGGAAAGGCCTCCATTTTCGCTTTCACCTGGCCGCCCCCTCCTTTGCCAGCGTGCTTAAAGCTGAGCTGGGGCTGCGGAAGGTGGAGGGAGCCAGTGAGAGGAAAGTGTTTCCCTGAAAAGCTGCACGCCTTTTTCTTGCACTTTCAGTTTTTGTGAGCCCTGCGCCCCAGCCCGGCGCGTCGTGCCCTGGATGCTGTCGGGGTTTTAGCAGCGAATGAGTTTACCTGGTGATTTTTTTTTTTTCCCCCAATGATGAAAAGGAGCGTGCGTCCCTCCGCTTTTTTCCCCCCTGTCCTTCCGTGTGTGTCCGCGGTGCTGCCTGCGGAGAGCCCTTCCTCAAGCCTTCCTCGTGCAGTCACTTCCTCGGGGTGATGGACGCCGCGGCCGCCCAATGGCAGCGCGCAGGGCTGCGCGGCCCCGGAGTTAACTCCGCTCCCGCCCGGCCGAGCTGCCGGACCCGGGGCTGGCGGCGAACAGCGACGGGGATCTTGCCGCAAGGTTGGGCACGCGGTGACTCTCGCCGTCAGGACACTCTGTCTGCTTCTGCGGGCTCTGAGCTTGACAGGGCTTTGAGCCCTCTGTTGAATGTTCCCGGCTGTATTACGCCAGGTTCTTGCCTTGCTTCACAACTGTTTCTGAACCAGAGGCAGAAATTGGTTGGCTTTTCTTTTTTTTTCCCTGCTTGCCTGTCAAGGACAGCGTGCTTTGTCATGTTTTATGTCATTTCTGCGCCGTCGCCCGTCTCAGCAATCTGTTGCGGCATGGAGTTCAGTACTGCTGTGTGCCTCCTGAAAGGGAAAAATACAGATCAGCTTGATACCCTCTGATTTCCATCAACATTGGAAGATGATTAATGGCATGGAATGTGCTGCAGGACTTGGTATTGAAAATCTCTAGCTGTGTGAGATGTTTGGGAAGCGAAGAAAGGACAGCTGGGAGCGCTGGCCCCTGCGGCAGTCGGGGTTTGTGGGATAAGCTTGCTCGCTGATCATTTTTGTAAACATCCAGCTGTGAAATACTTGAGCGGTGCTAGCACTTTCAATTATCAGGAAGTTTCAGGCTCAGCACCCTGTAGAGATGAACAGGCAGTTTCCACTTCTGTCTCAGCTATTGTTTGAGGCTATCTTCAAACTTGGGCAGAGAGTCTTCCAAGCATGAAGCAAGCACAAGTGATGCAGTGCTCTGTGACCATCAGCACAAGGGCTGGGGAAGGCAGTAATGAGAGCAATTACCCTGGCACTGTGCTCCCGAGTGCAGGGACAGGCTGCATAGTGGATCCCACTGCTTTGCAATATTGCAGGACGCCAAACGGTGATGCCGCTGTGTTCCATTATTAGCAGTTAGCGAAGATCTCTGACTCGATGGCTGGCACTTGGGGTCAGGAGCAGCAAAGTTAGGAATCCCAATCCCCACTCTGCCCCAGGTTCCAGTTGTGTGTCCGAGCAAGTTATTTGTTGCTTGGTGGCTCAGCTTGTCTGGCCGGGGAGATGCATCTCTGGGCTGGTGATGCTGAGGTGTAATTCCAGTATATCTCTGTCACCGTGTTTTACAAGCACGTGATGGAAAAAGTGCTGTCAGCTTGTCAGTACCAGGGCTGGCTGTCGCATACCTTTCCCCTTCAGCCTCCTCCTCCATGAAGTTTCAGAGGTGACACACAGGCGTACCCGCCTGGTACTCCACATCCCTGCTCCCTAACCACAGGCTCTCTGCAGCTTCTGACTAGGTTGTTTACCAAACCACTGAAGACTGTCTGATCCGTGTCCAGGCTTCCCCAGAGAGCGCCTCTGAGAGCTGTGTCCTGGCAGCTCTCAAATGTGCTCTGAAGGTTCCTGAATCTCCTCTTTGCTGCTGGATGCTGGTTCCGATCCATAAGGGAAATGGAAAGCTGGCCAGCTGGGCGAGGGCTGCGTGGAGCTCCTTTAGAACAGTAAACAGTGACTCACCCCCTCCTTGTGTCTTCTCTCTCTTCATGTCAAATATATTGCCTCGCATATGCTTCTCTACTCTCTGATTCACACCACCAGCCTGTCCCTCCCCGCTCGCATTACAAATGAGTGACAAGCGTCAGTCTGCCTTACAGGATGTGTGAAGGTTGTCAGAGCAGGAGAATGGCTTTTTGAATGATGGGGAGAGGGATGGTGCTCTGCCTACCATGCTGCAATGTGCTGGAAATCCGTGCCGTGCCTCCGAGCGGCAGAGGCACGGCGACGAAGATTTAAGCATCTGTAGTTGCCTTCACCTGTCAGCTCAGATGTTACCCGTGGTAGGCACATCCGTTTAGCTAGCGCTCTGGAGCTGGGAATAACTTGCGGATAAACGAGAAATTTAAACAGCTGCCTAGGAATTAAATGGCTGCGTTTGGGAATGAGTAGAGTATTCCCTGTGTAGCTGTCGGTGCCGAATTGAGACGTGATGGCAGAGATCCCCGTCGCCGCTTGAACCTTGCGCTGTTTTTCTGCCCTCGGGAAGTCGTCGCTGGCCTGGCGGAAGGTGAGGGTTGCGTGTTTTCAGTTTGCTGTATTTGTGTGAGGATGGAAGCTAAACACCAGCAGGGCTGTCTGCCAGGCACTCATGTTCTGGCCGGGGTTGTCTTTCAGTGTAGAAAGAGTTTTAAAATTCAAGTTCATCCGCAGTTGTCGAGTGTCGGCAGTGACTTTATAGTAATTCCTTAATGTGTAACGCTTGGAAAGCCCTGTAGCGTGGAAAGTCTGAAATCTCACTCTGGCATGTTTTCTTTCTTAATTGCAAGCCTTGTGTGCAAAGCTCTGACCTACCTCTGCCTGAGTCAGGCTTTCTGCTGCCTTTCCCTTTCAAAGTGAAGGAACCGGGATCTCTAGATGCTTGAAGCTGAGACTGTCAGGCTTAGGATGTCAGCTGGAGACCTCCAGGTTTTTGGGATGATGCTGCAGGAGGCATAGGAGCTGTCTGAGAGAGGGAGAGGGCGTTGGCAAGGCTGTCAATGGGTAACTTTATTGCAGAATTACAAGGGCTCTTTATGTAACCCACAGTCAAAACACTTGCTGTAAATACGAGCGTGGAGCTGCTCTGGAAAAGCTTTTTCCTCTCACAGTTGGTGTAATACTACTTGCTGCTTTATTGATGTGGCGTTCGAAGTGTGTCGTACTGCTTACAGAGCAGGGATGTAACGCGGTCCTCGTTCCAAAAAGCTGAGCTCCTAATTTTAGATGTGATGCAGCAAACGCAATTAAGGAAAGAAGGGCAGGAGTAGGGTAAAGACTAAAAGGGTTCTAATAATCAAATCGCAGGCAGGGTCCCAGAAGACCCCTGTGCAGCATGTTTAGGGAACGCTGCTGGGTATGGCTGGTTTGCGGAGTGGTTTACGATCCTGTTGTGGGGTTTTGCTTTGTAACTGTGGGAGATGCCATGCTGATTTTTAGTGTCTTCTTGCTGGTAGCTGAATAGTCTCAAGTAGTCCTGATGGGAAGGATTTGGTAGATGAGGAGATGGGACCCAAGGCCCTGGAGGACTGCCGACGAGGATTGCGAGTGTTGTTGTATCGGTTTCGAGTGGAGCCTGGACCACACCTGTGCCTTCACCTAGTGCAGAGATAAGACTCTCCCTGGCACTCGTATCTGAGTGTGAGACTTGAGCCTGTTTGAGTGTTTCTCCTTGCTCTATGACATCTTGCCTTTTGGGTCAGGCCAGCCCACAGTCTCCCACCCTTGTTTTAAGAGGGCCTGGCATCACAATTCCTGATGGTGCCTTGAACCTCCTCATTAATCTCTGTGTCAGCAGCAGCCATGGCCATGTCAGTCAGTCAGCCCATGGCCCCTGGTGCAGTAGGGTGGATCCCAGCCTATCTGGGAGGGATGCTGGCCCATCCAGGGTGCCTTGGTGTGTGGGGGGAGACAGGTGTGCAGCAGAAGACGCTGTGCCGAGCGCCTGTGCTGTCCGCTGAGGAATGTGCAGGGTAAGGAGCTGTTGGTTTGGTGACATGGAGCAACAGGTGACCAGAAGGGTTTCATCACTCAGAGCCGGAGAATTGCTCGGGGTGGCAGGTGAGCCCTCACGCTGACCCCCCACTGGAGGCAACCTCAGCCCTCGGCTCTTGTTTTCCATGATACTTTACATTTCTTTCCATCTCCGCGCAGCCAAGCGGCCGCGTTCAGTTTTTCCATCGGCTGGCGCCGAAAACGCTTTGAAGACGCGCTGGGTGAGGATCAAAAGGCTTTTTGTGCAGTCGGTGGGTGTGACGGGGCTGTCGTTGGCCTCCCCCTCCTTTTTGCCTTTCCTTTTCCGGCGTTCGCAGCGCGGCGAGCGGCCAGCGCGCCCAGCGCGCCCCTTCCCTTGTAGGGACGGGGGCGAGGGAGGGAGGGGGGATGCCGCCGAGGGAAGGAAGAGTTTCTGATGCTGTGGGAATGTGAGCGCTCAAACTCTGTAAACAGCTGGTGACTCACTGCATAACTATGGCACCAACTGCCTGCGGCCCGGCTGCGCCTCTGCAGGGAGGGGGCTGCCGGCCCTTTCCTCTACGCACTGGCAGCGCCTCTGCGCTCCTCAGCTCCGAGACCGGTTGGCCGAGACGAGGAGCTTTTTCCTTCCTCCCAGCTGCCAGTGCCCACGTCTGCGCCTCCGGCCGGGAGGTAGGGGTGGGCAGCAAATGCCTGGTGCGGAAGGGAAGCGATGGACGGTGAGAGGGCAGTGCTGGGGTCTGAGGAGGTGCCTGTGCTCGCTGGAGGTCCTGCCCTGAAGAGCACGCAGACAGAGGTCAGGCACATCCCCGTCTGTCGGAGGCAGCTGCGGGGTGGGGGGCTGGGACTTGCCCCCCACCCTCCTGCCCCGTGCCCTGCCCACTCCTGCTGTCCTGGCGAGACAGGGGCTGTGGCTGGAGGTGTGCCCGGGGTGGGGCTGAGTGCTGGAGGAGAGCAGGGAAGGACTCGATGATGCTCTAGAAAATGCAGCGCACACCAGTTGCTGTAAGTGGTCCATTCATCACGGAGCATCTTGGCTTGTGTGCTGTGCGGCTGTCCTTGTCCCTCCTCCAGACATGGAGAGCTGTGCTGTCTCGGGCTTAAAAATAGAGGAGGCGCCTAAATAGACTCCCTAATATCTAGGATAGTATCTTGCAGCTCTGCAATTACAGGATTATTTTTTTCCCCTCCTGCTCTTCATCTTGATTTTTACGTAAGTCGTGTGATGATGAGGTGTCTTGACTGATAAAATTCAAGTGACAGCAGCACGGGCTGAGCCAGCACCTTCACCCACCAGGCTCCCACTGGTCCCCACGCCCCACCTTTGCACCCCCCCAAATCCCGCCACCCCTGTTTGCAGATATGAATGAGTTTGTTTACTCTCCGACGACCTCGTGATGTCTTTGCACAGACATGACCTGAAGTCATTATTGCTTTTGGGCTTCTCTGTTTCCATGGTGACTGTCTCCGGGTTGGCTACTTTCCCAAGGTCACCATGGCAACTATCAGAAGGGAATCATGCTTGGGATGCTTTGGCTGGATTTTTCATGAATGATTAGGATGTGTGACACGATGCAGACGTGGAAATGGGGAGGGTTTGGGCTGGGCTGGAGAAGGTGGGGGGAGAGAGAGGACTCCCGCCAGACAGGCAGCGCTCTGCGGTGCCGCGGATGTGCAGCCCTCGAAGCCACCCTGCGTCAGGGGCACCGGCACCTCGCCCCCTCCCCGCTGGGGAGCCATAGCGGAGGCTGTGATGGTGGCACGGCTGCCGCTGGTGCTCCCGGGGTAGGTGCCATCCTACCGGGCCGCCGTGCTGCCGTCACCGCGGGGCGAAGGGGTTGGGTTTTGTTCCGAGGTGCGGGCAGGTGGATTTTCTGCAAGGCGCTGGTCCGAGGGGTGTAGTCGCTGGCTAAGGTGAGAGTGAAGGGCAGTGTCGCGGCAGGGGACGGGCTGGCTGGTGAGGGACATGCCTCCACGTCACTAGAAATATCAAGCGGGTCTGCTTTCGCAGTCTGGGGCTGGAGGATTGGGAAGCAACAGTCTTGGTGTGTTGGGAGAGGTGAACTCCTTCCTGGCTTTGTTGTCGGGGGCTTTTGTTTCTGTTGTTTGGGTTTTCTGGTCGCGTCTCCTTTGGGTGGGGACAGCGCTGGAAGCAGGTTACAAACCAGGCAGCTTCTTTCTGGGTTGCTGGCTCAATTTTGAGCCGGGTTAATAATCATCAAAATGAGAATGAAGGGAGTTGTTGTCTTGTGGCTTTTCAGTGCCTTTTATGAGCAGAGGTAACTCTTAATTCAGTCCCTAATAGGCCATTTGGAGCGTCTGGGATTCCTCCAGAGGGAGGTGAGCCAGTGACGGGGCCTTGGAGGCCACGCTCCATTCTCCCCTTGGGAAGGGGCGGCACATGGCAAGGTGGTGCGTGGTGCTTGGTGTGACTCTTGTTTACAGATGAGTGTGGGTGTCCTTCTTTACTCCCTGCCCTGTCTTCTTTGCTGGATCTTAGCGTGGTTAATAGCAAAATACGAGGTCTTGGTGTTAGAAAGCAATGCACTTGTCAACACAAATTTCTCTTATCTGAGTAGGGTAAGTGATATCTGAATCCATCCCAGTGCTTCAAACAACTGTGTGGTTATTCTTTAAATGGTGGTTGAGTTGGGAGTTTGGATCATATGTTGGGTATCTTCTTCCTGCCCTCATCTCCGAGATTAACCTGGAAACCTTGTTTTGTTTTTCCAGTTGCAATTTCTGAGCAGTTTTGTCCGGAAGACTGTGCTCAGGTTATGACGACTAATCCCAAACCGAACAAGGCATTAAAGGTAGGGAAGAAGCTGAGTGGGTGGTTCTGGGTGGCTGGGGAGGCTGTCACAGAACTGTGCGACGTTCTTCGTACGTGGCTGTTCCTTTTCATTCCGAGAGACTCTTACAAATGGGTGCTGATACAATTTCCCACTGTCTACAGGAAAAGTTAGGGTAGAAAAATACTGGCAATACCCAGAAAGAGGCCTGAAGTCTCTGGGATGGCATGGAGGCTGGCATATCCCAGCAGCTAGCCAAGAGACTTCTGACTATAAGAGGTACTGGCAGCATCCTGAAACCAGTGCTCCCAGGCTTGGAAATGGAAGTACTTTTCCTCTCAGGACTGAGGGGCACTGGGGAAGGGACTTGTTCAGCTGGTGTCTCCCAGCTGATCCATGAGACAGTAAATGCCTCAGACAAACCAGTTTGATGGTGTTAATGCATTATTGAAAATTTCTTTCCAGTGTTTTTGCTCTTCATTCCATATGTCCTGTAGTCTCTGAAAAGACAAAAGGGTGGTGTCTTTCAAAGTTCTGGGTTCAGTGATATTGAAGGTCTTTTTCAGCCTAAACAATTCTGTGATTCTGAAAATAATGGTGGTGGCAAATGTGTTTGAGAAAAGGACAAGGCCTTGGTGGTTTTCTCATGTAACTTGAGTCTGGCCTGTGCCTCAGCAAAACCAAATCAGGCTCTGTCCCTGAAGCCAAGCATGGCTGGTTTTGTTCACTAGTTGTATCAGCAATCTTCAACGGAAAGCCACAAAATGCTGAATTAAGCCCTGCATAGAAGCAGCTATTCTGCCTTTGAGATGCTGCACTGGTGTCCCAACATAATGCTGGGAAAAGGTGTCATCTTAGCGTTGAGTACGAATTCCAGATCCTGACAAAGGACTTCACGAAAAAAAGGTTTCAGCCGACTTTACATTTATCCCCTTGAAAATCTTACTGTTGGGTTCCCATTGGGTATGTAAAGCTCACTGCTTTCTCTGACCTAAGAGAGAGACCCAGACCCAGACAACCACAGTGCTCAGACCTCTGCCATGTTTAGCCCGGATGTTTTAGTGGAGCTTGTGCTCTCCACAGCACATCAGGGGTGTTTTCCAGGTAGGGCTGTGACATTGCTGAGGGGTGGCCTTTTCTCTTCCTGCTGCCCAGAGCATCCGCTCACGTCGGGTTGCTGCTACCCCTGTGCTATTGGTATTTGCAGGTAAAGGAGGAGTCAGGAGAGAATGCCCCAGTGCTGAGTGATGATGAACTCGTGTCAATGTCCGTACGGGAGCTGAACCAGCACCTGAGGGGTCTCACCAAAGAGGAGGTCATCCGTCTGAAGCAGCGGAGGCGCACGCTGAAGAACCGGGGCTACGCTGCCAGCTGCCGCATCAAGCGTGTGACTCAGAAAGAGGAGCTCGAGAGGCAGCGGGTTGAGCTGCAGCAAGAGGTGGAGAAGCTGGCCAGAGAAAACAGCAGCATGAAGCTAGAGCTGGATGCCTTGCGCTCCAAGTACGAAGCACTCCAGACCTTTGCTCGTACTGTGGCGCGAGGGCCTATTACCCCGACCAAAGTTGCCACCACCAGTGTCATCACCATCGTGAAATCAGCCGAAATCTCATCCAGTTCTGTGCCGTTTTCAGCAGCGTCCTAGTGCCCTCGGTGGGGGGAACTAGCAGCCTTTCAGAGGGGAGGGGATAAGGCTCTTAGGCATTGTTCCGGAGTCCTTGGTCACGTCAAGAATTGGCATTTTAAGAAGTCTCTTCCAAAAGTGCAAAAAAACAAAAGAAAAAAAAAGAAAAGAGAAAAAACAAACAAACCCAAAGGGTTCCTACAAAGGGAACTTAACTGGCTGCTTCTGTCTGGACTCAGTGGCTCCATCAACCTCTTGTGTCCAGGATTTGAGCTCTGTATGCAGTACAAATTGCAAGATCTGCTTCCTCCTTCCCCCTGCCTCCACAAACCCCTCTCAGCTGTGGGCAGCTTTCCAGCTGGGAGAAGATACCTGAGGAGCCTCCGGAGTCTTCATGAATGATGCTCAAGAGCCAGGAAACAGACGGACCGTAGAAATCATCATGTGAGATGAATGTATGGGAAAAAGAGTTTCCTTTAGTGGCCTCCTACTCCTTGTAAGAAGGGTCTCCCCTACCTTCCCTACTTCCATCTGATATTATGAGGGCAGGAATATAGGCTTTTTGGATTTGATTTCATCCTGCTAAGAGTGGATGGGAGTGGGAGGATGATGGAGATAAATGCTTGGGTCTGACCACACCCATTAAGAATAACCTTTTGTTTTCAATCCATGCTGTTAAAATATGGAAAAAAATATATTTTACATATTTTAATATGCCCCATTACCTGTGTGGCCTGTGAAAGAACTACATTGCAGCCTCCTTTATTCCAAGCCCAAGTTTCCCGATAGCTCCTTCCCAAAGGTGTGCCTGTGAATTGGGTATATTTATGCAGTTTATTTCTTCCAAATGATCCACAGTCTTGAAGTAGCAGCTTTTATTTCCTGGATTACCTGAAGCTGAAGGGAGGGAGGCACAGTAAATGCTGTGAAGAGCAGTGTGATGGGGAGGAGAAGGGGAGATGAGGAGGAAAAATGCTGCACGTATTACTGGTGGAGGCAGAATTGGCCGTGAGAGAAGGTGGGACAGTTCTGCTGGGATCAGCACTATGAGAAGGGGTTTGTGCAGAGTATTTTGGAAGGATGTTTTTAAAGCACTGAAGTGTAACTAGAGGGCAATAGCGTTCAGCCAGGAGGAGAGAGGTTTAGAGTCTCCTCTTTGACAAAAGCATTGGTAGGTTAGCAATGAGCATCCTTAGCTGGGGAGCTGCGCTCACCAGTCCTTGGTGATCAGAGAGGGGCTATGGGGAGGTCGGATGGGAGCTTGGAAGAGTCTTTCCCTCTCCATAGCCCATCAGATGCTGAATTTGGGATCCAAAGAGTACAGTGAACAACCCTCAGTGTTCAGACAACCTGTGTGAATGTGACCCTGAAACTTGATGCTTTCTCTTGCAAATGGGTGAGTTATCCCGAGAGGAACACGGAGGGCAGGATGGAAAATCAGTGTGTGTGCGTGTAGGGGACAGAAGAATTGGGATCGAGAAGTCGTTTGTTTGGCTCTGAGCAGTGGTTTGGGAGAGGGATTTCTGGCTTGGCAGTGGGCAGGATTTGGGAAGCTGAAAGGAGAGATTCTGCTGTCGCGCAGCAGCGGTGAAATGATGAATGTTTCCAGGTCACTGTAAAAAAAAAAAAAATAGCTATGTTGGTGTTTGTGTGTTTTGTTGTTGTTTTTTTTCTTCTTGAAGTAGGAAAGAAAAGGGACTGTGAGTTTTGTAGGGCAGGTCAGAGACTTGTGGAATGGACGATGCCTGTTGTCAGGCAGGTGAGAAGAGAATGAGATTGCTGAGGTTTAAGATGAGGAGAAGAGCTTAGAGAATTTGGGCTCCAGAACAGAAAACAAAGATCATGGAGAATTCATAAGTGGTTTGGACTGAAAGAGAATAATCAAGTGCTACCGTTGTTGGAAAGAGGACAGTGAACTGGCATCTGACACCCAGTATAATTTGTTGTTTGAGGCTTTGTCTTGCCTTGAATGGCAGTAAGTTGGTAGAAATTTAGTGAAGCCCTACTTGTCTTTGGAAGAAGTTGTTAGCTTGCTTTTTCTTTTTTTTTTTTTTTTCACCTTGTCATCAGAGTCTCTGGATTTCCCAGGAGGATCCTTTGTGAAATAGGTTAATGAAAAGAGAAACCTCAGTCTTGGTTCTCATTCAGTCCCCAACATCGACATCCGTGACCTTACTGAGCCAGAAAGGGTGTCAGTGAAATGCTTCCTGAAGGCTCGTTCCCCCTGCCAGACCCACGTGTTTTGGAGGGGAGCAGGGAGTTTCCTTCAAGTGGTTTTCCAACACGTAGAGTTTGGATGACACTTAGTGTTACCTCATTTCTCCTCCATCCCCTCCCTATCTCCAAACAGGCAGATGGATGTCCTGTGTATCAGTACCAGTTATTGACTCCCACAGCAGAAGCTGAGGAAGAGAAAGATGTTACGGTCATTTCCTGGTCCTCTCATGTTCTCCAGCTCACAGACATTGGACACTTTCCCAGACCTTACAGGTGCCTCCAAAAACAGGCAAAATGGAGACTCCTGGCACTGTTGGGGCTTTAAATGAAAACTTTAATGAAAAAGGCCAGTTGACTTGAAAATGCCCAAATGCTTCCAGTCTTTAAAACAGCTCCAGAGCTCCATAACATTCCTGGCTAGATAGGAACACCCTCTGGCTGCCCTTGACACCCCTCCGGGGAAATCAGACCTGTCTCACCGAAGGGGACGGAGGTCGAACTTTGTTCCGTGGGGTCTTCTTGCTGTTGGAATGAGTTGAGAAACATATCTTTATGTGGCACTTCCCTTGTGGCCAAGTATTTCTTTTTTTTCCAGTTCTTGGAAGGGTGCCAAAGGCTTGTCCAAGTGATTGCTAGTTTGGTGCTGGTAGGCACTTAAATCTCTGGTCACTCGATAAAGAACAAGAGGCCTGGGTGTTGTTAAAGCTGTTGATACCATAGCCATGGTAGGTAATCCATATTGGATATCCATAAGGACCACGTGGAAATATTTAAAGAGAGAGAAATATATATATAAATATATAATTATATACATTTTATCGTACAGATTTTTCGTAAAAAAGAAAAAAAAATAATTTTTTTTCCAAGTTTGATACTGTAAATCTTTATTAAAAGAAATTGCCAGTCCAGGGCTCCCTGGGTGGTGACCTGGAGGGGAATGAAATGTCCTGGCTAAACTTCCACAGAGGGATCAGAATTGCAAGGTAACGTGGAGGGAGGAATGACTCGAAAGCTGTTGATCGCGTTGGAGACCCAGCTCCTCCACCCTCCTCCCTGGAGGGCCCTCCAGCTTGGGGTTGTCGCGTTGCATTCCTCTGGGGTTCGGTTTGTTTCCGTTGTGTTTTTTGTTTGGTTTTTTTTTTTTTAATTTTTTTTTTTTCGTTGGTTTTTTGGTTTTTTTTTTTTTTTTTTTTTTTTTTTCTCTCCGTCCTGCACTTGCCAGCCTGACACCCAGGGTGAGCGCAGCGCGGGGAGCCGGCGGCGTGGGACGCGTCCCCGCGGCCGCGCCTCCCGCGCGTCTCTTCGCTGCAGTGCTTCGGATGCCGGGGCTCCCTTCCCTGCCCCTCTTAGTTTGTCCCCCGACCCCGCTGAGGAGCGGGGGCTCTGATTTTTGGGTGCTGGGATCCTCTCCCCTGGGCCTGGCCTTTCTTTGGTTGCTCCCCATCCGCAGTGTGATGTGGGAACCGAGGGCTGGGCGGGAGGCAGGAGAAGGCGAAGGCGTCACGCAGGGACCGGGAAGGGACACCTCCGTTCTCATAGACGTGGTTGCTGTGCTCTCTGTCGGGAGTGGGGAACCTTTCCCTCCAGGGCAGCTCCAGATCCCTTTGAAACAAGGCAGCGTCTCTGCTCTTGCCCAACCCTACTGTCTGCTGGGAGGAGACCTCAGAGTGCAGAGACCTGGGTGCCACAGCAGCTCCGGGACGGCGGGGAGGGACGAGGCGCTGGCACTGGGCCGGGGCGGAGGCGAGCTGTGCCACAGCGGTCAGGCCACGGGATGGCTCAGACCCGGGGAGGAGGAGAAGGTGGCAGTTTTTTCTCTCTCGAATCATTTAAACTTCATTGTCATGATTTGTTTTTATTTAAAAAAAA
>VZRQ01006475.1:1666954-1684293 GCA_013397975.1 Machaerirhynchus nigripectus | reverse complement strand
AAAAAAAAAGAAACAAAACACAACCGAAAAACTTTTGTAATGTGGATTTGTTTTCCTTCGTCTGTATTTCAGTCTGCTGGGGTGTTTCTGTAGATGGTGGATACTTGCTTTCATTTTTTTAATGATAGAAGTCTTCTGTTTTAAGTTGTTTTTTATCACCAGCTCATTCTATCCTCTGTGGTTACTCAGTAATTTCATTTCAATATTTATTTTTGTGCTGCTTTTTTATTATAAAATAAATTATTGATATACCAAGCAATGTGGATTCCTGTTTGTAAGGCGAATAGCCCTGTGTATGTGTCCATTACTTCTCTTGACAGCCACAACGTAATTTATTGCTGTAAATTTAGCTGCAGTGACTGGTTTTTTTGTACCTTTCCAATAAAGCATTTTCTGGTTTCAGACTTGCCCTGGTCTATGGTCAGCGTTTTGGAGCCTGAATTAATCTTCAGTGGAGTGTTTTCCTCGGGTTTTTTGCTGCCTGTCCCCAGTGCAGCACACGGCTGGCTGTGGCGCTGCGGTGAGCGCTGTGTTTTTTGGAGGCAGGCTGGGCTAAGGCGAGTGGGATGGCAGCTTGGGCTTTTGCAGTCACCTGACCCAGGCTGCTGAAGCCCTTCTCAGCCTTGCTGTGGTGCTTTCTTGGGATGCTTGGAATGTGCTCCAGGGATAGCTCTTGGCCGAGCTGTTTGTCAGGTCCAGCCCGTGCTCAGGCCACGTGTGTCTGTTCCTAACCCAGGGGCTCTGTCTTTGTGCACGATCACTGGGTGTCTGTGTTAGCACAAGCAGGACTGACAGCTCAGCAGGCACCTGCCTGCAGTCGAGATGCTGAGCAAGGCTGCTTGTGGCTTGGAGACAGTGTGACCTGTCTTGAAGTGCTGGAGACAGACACTCCTCTCTCTTCTTTTGGGTTGTGAAATATCCCTTCACCGTTTCCCTGTGTGACTGCTTGTGAATAAACTGCTTTAACCCCCTTACATCAATACTTCATTTTTCTGCTTTTCCCTGTTGGGGCTTTAAAAAGGTGTTACCTTGTGCCAGTGAGCTCCCAGGGGTTGTGTTGGCTTTAATTCCCTATTACAAGTGGTGGAGTTTCTTGAGGGACCAGCTGAAGGGGGTAAAACACTTGTGTTGAGGCAGTAGGTTGGAGACAGATGGGTGTGTTGGCCAAAGCTGGAATTAAAAGGTAGGGCAAAGTGGAGAGGAGCAGGGCTGAAAGGCGTTGTGTGTCAGCAGGTAATGGATGGTCATTAGGTGGAGCCAGGCAGGCTTGGCTGAGCAGGCACGTGGGTCAAGCCTGGGGCTCATGGCAGTCTCTGTGCGGAGCAAAAGAAGCATCATCAGCTGCTTTGGCTCCTGCCTGGAGGGACTGCAGCAAGGAGCTGGTGACAATGGAAAGGACAGGGAGGTGGGCCAGTTGTGACTGTTGCAGGGATGGAGGAGCATTAGTTCAGGAGGAAAAGGGCATCAGAAATGGGCCAGGTGGAGGTTCAGCAGTGAAAGGAAACAGCCTTCACCGTGCTTAGTGGAGGAGCGTAGAAGGTCTCCGTGAACAGAGCAGTAAAAAAAGCACGAATTCTGCTCTCTGGTGCAGGTCTGGCAGTCTGGTGCCTGTCAGCAGCTGGGCCTAGGGACTCAGTGGGTGCTAGCACCCAAAAAAAGATCTGTCTCTGGGTGCTGTGCAGTGAGCAGCCGTGCGTGAGAGCTGCCTCTGCTGTGGTGCCAGCGGCCGCCTTCCTTCCCCTCTGCTTTTAGGGAGGTCAGCCCGAGCTCCTGCAGGTGGAGCAGCAGGGTGTGCCCCGTGACGATCATCCCTGACATGAGCGGGGTGTAAACCTGCCTGATCCAAGCCCAAAAAGCACCAGGAGCTCCGATAGCTGCAGCTGAGCCTTGTCCTTGGGGAAAGCCCGAGGACAAGCGACAAGGGGAAAACAAATCTGCCGACCACCGGAGCCTGCTGCTGGCAGTGAGAGACGCCTGTTCCTCCCGGGCTGCCTGCTGGCGTGGCTCCAGGCACAGCAAGCTCCTGTGTAGGTCACCTGTGTGCTCGCCGCCAGCTTTCCCCGTGTCCTTGTTGAGGAGGCGGAGGAGACGCGTTAGCAGAGGAGACCGCGTCCAGCCTCCGCCACCGTTGGCATTTCTATTCCCCGTGGATGCCTTTTGACAGCCTAAGGGTTTGAGGGCCGTGACAGCGCCCAGCCTGAGCCGTCAGCTCTTGCCTCTCCCCCCTGTGCAAGAAGAAGGACGAGCAGGAGGCCCAGCTCGCGCCGGCTGGAGCAGGGAGGGTGCCTGCTGCTGCCGTCGCGGCAGCCAGCTGGTGTCCAGCCCAGCACGGCTCCTTCAGGCTGGTATCACACTGCTGACTTGCATGAGTCACAGCTGACTTTTTTTTTTCTTCCCCCCGCCTTGTTTGGCTCGCGAGAAAGATCTGTTTTACATATAATACAGTAATCAGGGCTTGACATAAATAGGCAAATGTTATTGTCTGCGGTGGGAATTGCACCTGCTGGCAGAGCAATGGAGGCAGCCCATTATGCACCGGAGTCGATCATTTGTGCAATGAAGTACAACCACGGTTCTTGCTGTGTTCTTGTGCAAGTCTTTATCTCAGCGGCTGCGAGCGCGCCGGCAGATGTGCCATCATCACCTTTGCAGTCTGTCCTCGCCCCAGGAGCCGGAGCAGCCTCTGTTCCTGCAGCTGTGGCTCTCCTCTCCCAGAGGGGTGAAGACCAAGATGTTCAGCTGAGATGTCCCTGCTTTGGTGCTGGCTGCGTTACAAAGCCAAGCAGCCTTGTCCCTGAGCACTGAGGCTGCACTTTCTGTGCAGGACAGTCTTGCTCCCAGGATGTGCGAGATCCTGGATGAATGCCTGGATGTGCAGAGCATCTGGCTCTTGTTTATGGACCTTATTGCAGGAAAAGTGGCAGCAGTCTCGCCGGCTCAGCAGGAATGAGCAGTGCTCCTTCGGACCAGAGGGACTTGCAGGACTGGCTGAACTACAGGCTGCTCGTGTGGAGTCTGGCCTTCAGCATAGTAAGATTTCTCCAATAATAATAAACAGAGCTTGTCTTGTTGGTGCTGGAGTCTGGGCTTAGCTTAGCTAAACCAGCACCTCTGAACCACTGCATCCACAGCTTAGGCGAGGGTTGGGAGAGGTGCTGTGCAAGGAGAGGAAGCGGGAGACACGCACGTTCTTTGTGGAGTGAAAAAGATGAGCACAAATCCTGTAGGAATGCCAAAATGTGCAGGATGCTGCGTGTGCAGGTATTTCTGCTGGGCCAGCATTGAGGGGCAGGGAGGACGTTAAGCTTAAGAGCATCAGCATTATAGCAGGAACAGGCAGATCGTGGGCTTTGCTTGCTGAGCTCAGTGAAAACGCTTGCTTGCTCTGTGCTAGAAATTGCTGTTTATTAGAAAAAAAAATAAATAATTTCCTGTTGTGATTTACATTTTGCAGCTTAAGAGCAAGGAAAAAAAGATCCAAATTCTACGAGGTGTGTCTAAAAGGGCTCCAGGCCTTATCCATCAGTTTTGTTTACCACATGACTGCAAATATGAGGCTGTAGATTTGCCTTCATCCTGCCACCAGCCAGCTACCACCCCTGACAACAGCCCAACCAGTGCCTAAGTAAGTTCCCAGGGATCATCTCATTAACAGAAGAATAGAAATTGGACTAGAAATTGGGGAAGAAAGGACAAGTCTTAACCCAAGGATGTGTGCTCTCCATACAAGGAGCATCCCTCCATACACAGTCTTCCCTTGCCTGTGGTCTTGCC
Organism: Machaerirhynchus nigripectus; assembly: GCA_013397975.1. Lineage (NCBI taxonomy): Eukaryota > Metazoa > Chordata > Aves > Passeriformes > Dicruridae > Machaerirhynchus > Machaerirhynchus nigripectus. The sequence continues at coordinate 1,680,519 of VZRQ01006475.1, read as the reverse complement.
CCAAGTGGCAACATCCCTCAGCACCTTTCTGTCCTCACCGTGGTTGCCCGGCTGGGCTCAGCTCCTGCTTGCCTTCCCGCAGGTCAGGCAAAGCCCAGGGATGGGGAATAGTGAAGGCTTAGGAGGAACAGTCAGTTCCCAGTAAGTGAATTCCTACCACCACCAGTCACAGTCTGGTTCCCTAATAAAGATTCTGATAAGGAAGCTGGAATCCCTTTTAACTTCTGATCCATTCAGAGATTAGCTGGTTTAGACATAAACAAGTGCTTCTGTCACCGGCAGCTCTCAGAAATGCAGCTGCAGACCTCTGGTTAGTCCCAGTGAGGGACTCCCTGCCACGCTCCCGGAGGAGTTACTTGGACAGCTGCACCCACATCTGGAGGGAGAAGAGGATGACTTACTCTTTCTCCATGGTAAAGGTTTTCTGCACATCTCTATAAGCTTTGCTGTGAGAAGGAGAGGGGGAAAGCTGTAAAAATAAGGAATGACGTCTTTCAACCTTTACCGGGTTTTGAGGTGAAGCGAAGTCACCTTCCTGGGCTGGTTTTCTCCACGGAGCCCTTGGAGATCAGTTTTTACTCAAATTGGGAGAAACTAGAGCAGAACTGTGCTGAGAAAAGCATTTCTCTCAGGCCTCAGCACTGCTTGGAGGTAAGAGGAGGGCGAGGGCAGCTGGTCTGTCCTGCACCTGGCTCCCCTCCCTGCCTGGCATCCCCCAGCATTGGCACAGGGCTGGCAGAGAGATGCCAGCAGTGTGGCAGCAAAGCCCAGGCTGCAACACAGGGTTCAACACAGCTTCATCCATGACAGCAGAAGCTGGCACTATTTGACTTAACCTTTTCTGGGTTATTGCATCTTCCCTTTGAGAGACTGGCTTTTTGGGTAGAGTTCCTGGCTTCGCAGTACTCTGATTAGCCCAGGCTGTCTCAGCCTCAAGACACCTCCCCTTTGCATGGGTTAAAACCTCTCCAGTGTCAGTGTCTCTTCTGATGCCTCCTACAGCTCCTCATCTGACAGAATTAGCATTCTCTTTTCAATGTTTTTGCTCTTCCTGCTGTTCTGTCCATCCATCTTGGAGGCCACGTGCCCGTTCTCGCCCGGTGCTTTGCGCTCTGCCTCCTGCATGGACTGCTGGGTGTACTGCTGGTACGTGGGTGAGAAGTTGTGGATGGCATCCTGCACGATGTCCTGGGGGCTGATGGTCTCCTTCAGCCCACTCGAGATGCTCTGCATTGGGGCAAGGTTTGCTGCAAAACAGGGAGAGCGGGAGGGTGATGGGACAGCAGACAATGAGCCCAAATGATCCAAGGCACTTTTCCTTAGAAATTCAAGATCAGGGCCACACCAGCTTGCGGTTCCAAGTTCCAAGGAGAAGGAAGGCAATCCCAGCTCCATGTTTCAGAGAGTATGGATCCTCTCCAACAGCATGTGGGTAATACCACAGTCCCCTAATCCTGCCCAGCCACACCAAGCTCTCCTTTCTTGCCCACTTGCTATAGCTGGTGGGTGTCATGAGGGAAGAGGGAGAGGGAGTGCATGGAGCGCAGGATAAAGAAATTCCTCTTGTAGCTTTTAGCATTCCACTGGAAGTGGGATACTAATAAAATAATGGAGGTTTCCCCTTTCCTTAATCACTGAAGAAAGGAAGAAGTGAGGAAGAGTTACCTGTTGAGTTTTCTTTCTTCTCCCTGTACACCTGGCAGGTGAATGCGTAGCGCAGGGCAATGGAAGCAAAGAGCATTTCAATGCAGATGATGAAATTCTGGTAGCCAGCAGCCACTGTCCCAGCTCCTACCTCCTTCCCATCGATGATCTGAACCTCAGGGATCACCCCACATTTTTCTAGGATTGCCAGCAGTGTCCCTGTGTGGGGGAAGGGAGAGGGATCAGTCCTGCTCCTGCATCCCTGAGCCAGGTGGGGCTATGGGAGGATAAGCGTTGGGCATCCACGGTGGGACCCACCTTGCCAGAAGGAAAGGAAGATGACGGCCTTGATGGTGATGAACTTGAGGACCGGCTCAAACGGGCGCAGCAGGTCCATGGTGGCAAAGTAGAAGAGGAAGAGGGCATAAAGGGCCAGGCTGACGGAGAAGTTGTAGATGATGGTGATGTAGAGGTATCCACTGTGGACACTGCGGGCAGAGAGAGAGAGAGCGCTGCTGCCCTGGGCTGTGGGGAGCAAAGCAAATGCAACTGGGGCCAAAGAGGGATCAAATGGGGAAGGGGAGGGTGCATAGCTTTGCACAGCCCAGGAGGGGGAGGAGGGCAGAGGTAGCAGCTTTGCCTCTGTTGGTGGGACCTCTTTTTATTTATTATTTTATTATGGCTCACAGGAGTTTTGTCCCTTCATTGTTTGGGGGCAGTGAGTCTCCATTCCCCAGCACTTTGGGCTCACAGTGCTCTCACTATCCATGGAGCAGCTTCCTGGGGAGACTGGCAGGACACACTGGTGATGGAGCAGGGATCCATCCTCTCCCATTCACCCTCCCCAGCCCGACCCAGCATCCTCACTTGAAGTCTCCATCGTGGTACTTGCCAAACGCCTGCAGGATGATGGTGACGATTGCCATGAGGGGTTTCACGATGCAGAACTGCAGCGTGGCCTGCACAGGGGAGGGACACAGTGTACCACGGGCAGCAGGGACATCCCACTCCCCACATCCCACCCCTCTGCTCCCGGGACAGACACACAGGGGAGAGAGCAGTGCTGAGGGGTGAAACATGAACCAGCACAAGGCCTGCAGATGGGAGGGAGCGGGGCTTCCAGAAGGCAGGTCCTGGAAGGCAGCGTAGCCACTCCAAGGTGGGGGACCGGGTGGCTTGGGGACAGACAGGCGACAGGATTCAGAGGATTCAGCCCACAGCGCAGTGCTGGAGAGTGACAGAGCGTCCAGGCTAACCTGGGACTGGACAGAGATGGCAATCTGAGCTCTGCAGTGGGAGGAGACCCTGACTCAGCAGTGAGTCAGAGGCAAGGACAGCGAGCAGCCCTGCTGCTGGCCAGGTGCCGGCGAGCTGGTGACCTGCCTCCCTCAGAGGAAAAAAACCTCCAAACCCAGCGTCTTAGGAGAGGGATGAAGCAAAGCCCCCTTGGCAGGGCAGTGGGGAAGGGACCTGCCACCCAGAGAGCCCTCATCTGAGGGAAGTGGGGTCGATGCTCCCCATCGGGTACCCACCTGCTTGCAGAAGCGCAGGAACCCGATGGAGTAGGACATACCCTGAAGGCAGCAGGTCCCGTAAAAGCAGCTGGACCTGGAAGCAGAAAGTGAGGAGATGCCACTGGGGGTGCTGGGTGGGGAAAGTGGGTGGAGAAGGAACTCACAGGATGCTGGGACTTACGCAATGGGCTTCCCTCGGATCTCTGTCATGATGGTGCTCTCCCCTCCCAGGTACTCGAAGCACAGGCTCAGGAAGCTGTAAATCACGAAAGCTGCCGAGGCAAGGGCAGACATGATCAGCAGGACTGATGGAAGTCCTGGAGGGGGTTTTCATCTCCCATTCCTTCCTGCTCAGGTCTTTCCTCATCCAACCTGGCACTGCATCAAGATTTGGGATGCTTGTGGGTGGGAGCCCAGTGAGAGGAGCAGCAGGTCAAATCCACCTGACTTCGAAGTGGAGTCAGGCACGTTGCACTATGTGCACAGAGTTCATTACAGACACAGCAGCTCCTCTGGGCACACACAGTCCATCCAGGGACCATCTGCATGGAAGGACCTCAAAATTGCTAAGGGGCAGCACAAATGGCTGGTGGCCAGCAAGGAGCAGGTCCTGAACAGTTTTCTTGGACATCCCCACCACTTATTTTTCATATACTCCAAACCTGGAGTAATGCAAATGCCTACACAAATTAGTTCCTGAGGAACAGAGGAACAAGGTAGAAAAACAACCTTAATCTTGACAAGTTTCCATTGCACTTCAGAACACCCTGACTCTCCAGTTTCTTGGGTATATCTGCCTCGTGTTTTAGAGGAGCTACACTTCTACCCCACAGGCAGCCAGAAAACCTCTTTCCCCACACCTATGGTGCTGGGGTCCCTCCAAGCCTGTGTCTGAGAGGCACTAGCTCGTGTTCGTCTGTGGGGCATCCCCGCTCTGCTGCCAGCAGAGAAGGAAGGGGAAAACTTCTGCATGGAGGAAGGGAGAGCGGGAAGTGAAAGCGATGGAGATTTGCCACGTCACAATCCAAGAGGCTTCAGAGACAGCAAGATGAGAGCCTCGCTTTGCCTTCAGCCTCCCTGCTGAGCAGATGCTGTGCTCACCTTCGTAGCAGTCGCGCACCGAGTCGAAGTAGACGTAGTACTGGTGGCTGCCGAGGAGGAGGAGGCTGAGCCAGGAGTCAAAGGCATAGACGGGCACGATGAAGAGGATGCGGATGATGTAGCGCTGCTCCTTGGGGATGGTGTAATTCCTCAGGTGCGTGTAGATCTGCAAAGTGCCCAGCATGCAGAGTTGTGGCTGCCGCAGGTCAGGATGGGAACCAGAGGTACCCCCAAGCCCACAGGGGTGCTGTGTTAACCCTTGTCTCGGGGGTGAGAGCTCTGCCAGCTTTCCACCACAGACCCATTGCAGTGAACACACATGACAGGCTCCATCCCAGTCCCTGGGCCAATCCCTTGCATGAAAACATGTGGAAATCGGGTTCCTTTCCTGTGCTGTGTGAGGAATGTGCCCTCCCCTGTGCAACCCCATCCCAGTGCTTGGAGACAGCAGCTTGCCCCAGGGCTGCCTTCAGCAGCGCAGACCTGCACAGCCCCCTAAACCATGCCCACTCAGCGTATGCCTCAAGGCAGCTGGTGCTGTGCACCCCAAACACCCCAAATGCCCCACTGGGTGTTGCCTCTGGGCAGTGCCAATGCCCTGCAGCCTCTCCTGGCTCTGGAAACCACCTGGGGAGAATGTGGGCAAAGTCCATCCTTACGAGCTGCCAGCACCAGGCTCCTGACAGGAGCAGCAACAGGAAGAAATACTTATCCAGAGCTGAGTGATTTGCAGCGGACTTGGGGGCAATCGATAGTTTTGCTCTCATTGTCAACCCCTGTGCTGAGCCCCACCTCTGCTCCAGCCCGTACCTGGTGGAAGGTGACGATGAGTGCTGACCACACGAAGATGCCAGAGATGACCTGCGCCGCTGTCGTGGTCAGGAAAAGCTGCTGGCCGTCCTGGGAGTTGTTGTGGGCAGCCGTAAGCAGGGCAACGGCTGAGAATGGGGGGGCTGAGGCCAACCTGGCTGCTGTGCCAGGCCCCGGCGTGCCAGCTGCCATGGGAGAGGGCACAGCACGTGTGGCATTGCTCATCTGCAGGGAAGGAGAGGGAAGGAGAGTGGTGCAGGTAAGTGAGGTAGGCTGGTGACAGGGGAGGAAGGTCCCAGCAGATCTCCCAGCCCACACAGCATGTACAAACCTCCTGTGAGGTTTATCTCCTCCCCAGGGTTTTTCCAGGGTGTCCCCCACCCAAACCAGCCCATTTGCCATGTTGGGTCTGCTTCTCCCAGCAGGAAAATGCAAATGTCCTTCAAGAGCAGACCCTCTTTTCCCAGAGGAGGTCTATGCAGTTCCCATGTCTCCCAAAACACACAGCTCCTTCACAGCTTTGCTCCTTGCGTTCTCAGGAATCACTCCCACTTGAAAAGGAATGATCTGTGTATATTTGTGCCCCTGTGAGTTCACACTGGTGGCTCAGGACCCTTTTCCATCCAAAACCAGAGACTTAAAGGTTAAACCCATCGCTCACCCAAGAAAACCAAGAAAAGAGTCCCTTACCAACAAGCCATCAGGACACTTGTGTTCTCTTCCTTGGGAGCCTAGGAAACACCGGGGCCCCACCCAAATTTGGCTCCTTTCATCATGTGTGGCCTGCTGGGGGCAAAGCCTGAGGCTGCCCAAGAAACCGGATGTTTGATGTCACCCATGTTCTTCACCCAGCTATTTCGGGGCTGTGGGAGTGTCAGTGTGCCAGCAGTGCCAACCCCAAGACCTGAAGGGCAGCCAGTGGTCCCTCCTGCACCCAAATTAAGCACAAGGGAGCAAGCCTGCCATGCCAGAGGCAGAGCTGCTGCCCTTTGGGGATGCTGGAGTGCTATGGCATCCCCCTGGTCGGTATGTGCTCCTCGAAGCCGGCTGCCCCAAGGCACTGAGCATTCCTGTTGCAGAGGGTGGCTGGGCATATGGACACTGTGTACCCTGCAGTTCCAGACAGCAAGGACCAAACTAATAATAAGCAATTATTTATAGGGCAGCTTCATATCTCAAGGCCAACAGATGCATAAACTGCCATGTTTGGGTTCTCTTTCTGCTAATCTATGGAAAGTTGCTTTTTCCCAAGTATAACAATAGCGGTTTGAAAAAAACCAACAACCTGCAAGCTGAACTCTAACAATATAGATGCTTCTCAGTGCATTGTTAATAAACAAATATTTTAGCTGCTGGGTAACTATCGCCTGGGGTAAAACTCTAAGCATGAACTGGAGAGAAGCATGAAAGTATCTGCCATAGAGAAGAGTGGTAGGGAATGACCTCGGTCCAAGCAAACACTGAAAACAAACCAAAGCAAGAGCTCACCCTGCAGCTCCCTGTTCTGCCCTCTCACCGAACCCCAACCTCGCAGGAGAGGAAACTCAGCTGGTGTCAGATCAACAGCCCTAAAAATACCTTTCCCCGGCTGCGCCTGGCAGCAGTCGCTGTAAGCGGAGATGCCGGGGCGGCAGCTGGCGGGGCCCCAGCAGCTCACCCCGCAGTACCTGCGCGGCGAGCGGGGAAGCGGAGCTGGAGCTGGCCGCAGGCGCAGCGGGGCCGATAGTGTTACACAGGCAGCAGGGAGCCGCGTTCTTCCCCCCTGCCACCGTCCTGTGGCCCTGCTCCGGCCAGCAGGAAGAAGGATCCCGGGAAAACCGGGGCGGGATCTGGTCTTCGGACGGACTTCGATGCGGCCGGACCTGCCTTGTAAACATTAACGGGAGGACGGAGGTAGCTCGTGGCACAGGGAGGGAGATGAGAGCCCGGCTGTGTCCCGTTCCCCCATCACCCCTCGCTCTCTCTGGGGGCTGCCCTGCTGCTGGCTGGGGCTAAATGGCTGGATTTGGCCACGCTTTCCCTCCGCCAAAGCATCGTAACAGAGCAGGATGAAAGCTCACTCTTTCTAGCTGTGCTCTTCTAGTCACTTTTCTAGTGATCCAGCTCACTCCCCAAGACGTGGCAGAGAGCCGTGCTCTTCACTAGACCCATTTATTCTGTTTTCCACCCAGTGCTGTGCCGCAGATGCTTGGCCCAAGATATCCCATCTCCTATTAACTTTCCCAGCCATCGCGGTGTGAGCACGGTGGCACCGACAGCCAGTCCTGGCAGCCTCCCCGACATTGTCACACTCTGAACGTGGCAGAGCAAGTCATTAAAAGCAAAAGCCTCGGTGCCGCTCGGAGACAGAGCTCCCAGCTCCGCAGGTAATTAGATCCCGGCCGTGCAAGGTAGTCAGGCAATTCAATGCAGTTAGAGAGCCATTTGCTTCCAAAACAAAAGCAGCAAGGAGACACCGGGAATAAGATCAGCTGCAAAACTCAGCTCCTCGATGGGACTGAGCCATATCCAATCTGTCTGTTTTCAGACACCTTGCAGGTACCTGCCATACAGTGTCTACCTGTTACACACACTCCCATCGATATTAGAGATGCTAAGTGAGAGCTAAGAAGATAAACTGAGCAGTGAAGCTTGTGTTCAGGCAGGCAACCTGCAAATGGGGCTTTTCACCTTGCCAGGGATTCCCCTCCATTTGCAGGCTGCCAGAGCCCAGACTCCCGGTTCACATCCCTCCCTGTGTCCTGAAGGACCTAGGACAAATCCCCATCTCAGCAGCAGCCCCTCGTGGGGTGAAGCAAGTCAGCAGGGAAAGGTGAGCCCTCGCAGCCCCTGAGCAGTGCCTCTGAGATCCCTGACCCACATCCCGGGGAGGGGAGCATCCAGGCTGAGCCCCACCAGTGCAGCAGACATGCCTTTCCTCCGGATTGCTTTCAGATAAAGCCAGGATACTCGGGTTATTTATGGGACCAGCCTCTCCACACCACCATCAGGCCACTCAGGAGGAAGGACCTACAGCACTCAACTACAAATCGCAGCAGGGCAGCATCGAGCCCTCCTTGAAGCCCATCTGGAGGAGTGGATGACGCAGCCACAGTGCTCTTAGAGGAGGCTCTGCCCTCCCAGCGGCTCCCACAGGTGCTCAGAACCAATGGCTGAGTGAACCCCTGATCTGTGGGGTTTCCCCCAGCTACTGTGCACCCCCCAGAGCCACACTCACCCTTTGGGGCTCCTCCGAGAGGAAGTCTGGCTGCCGTGCACCTGCCTCTGCATCCCCCGTGCCCTCCTCCACCTGCTCCCGCTGGAGACTCCTCCTCCGGACACCCTCCCAGCCCTGCCCGCCTGCTGGCCGCGGGCCCTGCCACTGCCCCAGTTACCCTCGCTGCTCCGCGGGTCCCACCAGTGCCCCACTCTCCCTGCCAGCACCCCACTCGCCCTCGCTGCTCCCCGGGTCCCACCAGCGCCCCATTCTCCCTTGCTGTGCCCCGGGTCCCGCCGGCTCCCCGCTTACCCTACCAGCACCCTCTCGCTGTGCCCGGCTCACCCTGCCAGCGCCCTCCCTGTGCCCCGGGCCCCGCGGGAGCTGGAGCAGCAGGTCGGGCTTTGTCTCCCGCAGAAAAGCTACCCAACTTACCTTTCCAGTCCGCCGCGCTCGGCACCCACGCCCGGAAAGCAAACACGGATGGAAAGCCGCAGTGTGGCCCGACGCTGCTGCCCCCCACCCAGCACACGTCCTGCGGCCGACGGCAAGAGCTCTGCCTGGGTGGCGAACGAAGCTTTCCCTGCAATTGGGAATTAATCCCTACCTGGAGGAGAGCTATGACTAAAAGGCAGGCAGCTGGTGGCACCTTGTGCCTGTTCTTCGGGCAGGCCTTCCCCTTGGTGTACTGTGGAGCAGACAGGAGCAAAGTCGAAGGACCAATTGCTCGTGGTCTAATTTATAGCACATGGAAAGGCAGCAAGGTAAGTCTGTCCTGGCTCTGAGCATCAAATCAGAGAGGTTTCCACGTCCTTTCCTCACGCACTGCCTTGTGCAGACCTGGTGGCATAGACACAGCCAGGAAATGAAGGTGCTTAGCTTGTGCCTGGCTTTTTAGGTAGTAACACCCAGGTCTTTGGCGCACAGCAGTGGTTTGCCTGTGTATCACCACAGAGGAAGATGCAATTTCCATCCAATTTGCTAATTCATGTGTGTTCTCCACAAGCTGCCGGAGCTATGGACACAGTAAAAGCGCCAGTTTTGTGTCAGGAGAGAATCCCTACTAGCAAACCAAGACTGACAATAACTAATTCCACATGCCCCTCTCAGCCTTCCTAGACAAAAAAAAGGGAAGTGTAAAAGAGGAAAAATTTATAGTTCTGACAGATGCGCATCTTTGATTCTTGGAAGCACAGTTTGGAAAATTATTTTTAGATGAAATTTCTTGTCAAGGGCAGCTGGAAGCCTGCAGTGTTTGAATGTATTTTTAAAAGAGTTTCATTTCTCATAATCCCTTTAAATGCTGTAAATAACCCTTATTTCAGAGAAAAGAGCCCTTTCGAAATCCATTTTCTGCTTTTCTACTTCTAGGGGATTTTTTAGCAACAGAAATGACCCGGCAGCTAGATCACCATGGGGCAAGGCACAGGCTCTGTGCTGATTCTGCTGCACTAACTGGTCTTAGCACAGCTCCTCCCTGCCCAGAATCTAAGACCTGGCCTCCGTCTGTGCTGTCAAGTTCGTAAGTGAAAAAAGTGTGGAACAGCTCACCTAAAAATTTACTACTTGTTGTTGTTTATTACAAGAAGAGGTAAAACCAAGTGTGTTTTCCAAGCAAAAGGCAAAAGTTTGGCTATTAAGCTTTGCATCAGCTCATACAACTTCATCTGAACGTTTTGTCAAGGACTTGGCAGAAACAACCCTGTGTAACCCCTCAAACCCTCTGTCCCCATGTCTCCTAAGACACAGGCTCATTGCAGGTGATCATCCTATGGATGTTCTGCCTCTCCTATGTCTTGGTAACATGTAATCCATTGGCAGAGGTTATTTTGTTGTTTTCTTACCACTATTTTGGGTTCCTGTCTTCTACCCTGACATCAGCTTTCATGAAATTTGCAGAGCATAATTATCTGCCTCTCTTTAAAATCAGAGTGAAAGTGGAAAATTAATTCAGACTACATCCAGAAAGGAATGGACATAAGGACAAAAGCAGCCATCTAGGACTCATTTTCTTAAAAATGCAAGAAAATCTTTCCCATTATACAATTGTTTTTTTTTTTTACCAAGGCTTGTATTTCAATTGAAGTGATTCTCACAGAGCAAAAAAGAAAACAGGTAAAATTTGATTTGACAATGTTTTTTTTATTCCCTCTGCACTGGGTGTTCCCCCTTTGTGGTACGGCACAGCTACAGAACTTGGCATCTGCTGCTCCTCAGGACACGTGCACAGCCAAGCCCTTTCCCAAACAAATGACCCACCCAATGGGATAAAAGTAACATTTCTCTTGTATGTTGAGACAATTGCTCTCGTCTCACCACTGTCTATATGGACTCGCAAACCTGTCCCAGTAATAAAACCCACAAATGTTCTACACAGTAGAGAAAAATTCATGAAATTCCTCAGCACGTCCAAAACCACCACAAAGACATTCCATCATTTTCATTTCTAGTCCTTTTAAATAGGTGGTGATGAGTCATGGACTCAAGATCATTTCCTTGAATCCAGATGGCACAACTTCACCATACTTGGCAACTCCGGATCACTTCTCGTAGAGCCTGTATTCCTTCCATGGTCTTGTCCTTTAAAGCCATGGCGAGGAGGACAGGTTTGTTCCCGGCTTCCTGTGACACGAATGCCACCAGGTTTTTGGCACAAACATGAACGAGCGGCTGAAAAGAAAAGGGATACAGATGTACACTCCTACAGACGGGAGAGCCCTCCCACGGGAGTTAGGAGAGGAAGAGTCCCAGAATGACGTGGAGAACCTGTTGATCCTGGACTCAGACTGAGCTTGCTGTTTGCTGAGCGGTTCCAACATGGTCAGCAAAGCCAAGCCATGGGACAGGGAACTTTAGAAAGCCCTTTCTCAACCAGCTTAAAAGGGAAGAGTTCTGTCCCATGAGTGTGACAGCCACCCACACCACCCTGAAACAACCTTACTGGAGCGGCACTTGAATTGAGTTCAGCACTGTCTGGAAAACTTGGAAACTCAGTGTGAAGAATCTTTCCTTCCATAATCCTCCCACCTGAACTATGGCACCAGTATTAAATGATATGAAATGCTGTGGATCAAAATACCTTTATTTCCTTTTCAGTCAGGCTTCTAAAGATGTTTGCAAGTACAGTTTTTTCTGTTTAAAAACCTGTTCTGAAGAGGGGATGTTCCACGGACAAGCTCTGGAAAAAACCTGCTATTTTTGCAATTCCTAGAGACCCCCAAATGGTGTTATACACACAGTTTTTGTACACCTGGTGTAACAGACATGTTGCTTATTATTTTAATAGAATAATGAAAATCAGAAATAAGTAGCAAGGCTGAAGGAGGCAAGAAAAGGGATATAACCTTTCCCATGAGGTTTCTTTAACAAGAGTAGATTAGAACAGCACTGACAATTTCATTTGGAAACGACCTACAATGACATCTAGTCCAACTGCCTGACCAACTCAGAGCTGGCCAGGTTAAAACATTATTCAGGGCATTGTCCAAATGGCTCTTAAACACTGACAGGCTCAGAGCATCGACCACCTCAGGTCTGTTCCAGTGTTTGACCACCCTCTTGGTACAGAAATGTTTCCTAATGTCCAGTCTGAACTCACCCAGCACAGCTTTGAACCACCCAGCTTGTTTAGGTTTTATTTATACCCACAGTTGTGTATCTGTCAGAAGGATGAGTTTGCTTGATTTTAGCTGCCAGTGCTGTTTGGAAGTGTGCACCATCCCAAAGAAGGATGTTAGCAGTGACAAGCAGGAAAACAGCAAACTAGTGAAAGCCTTTTCTTGAAGTTTAGATTGGTTAACCTAGTTAAAATTTTTTAAAAATAGAATGTAACAAAGTAAACATAGCACTTCCCATTTCCAAATAAAACTAAAATCAGCTTGGGCATAGAGGTGGTCAGACTTAGCAGACACCACAGCAGAGAAAGCAAAATATCTCCCATCCAGAAAGGGAAGGCTATTGCTCACGAGAAAGAACTCCACAAGGGGAAGTCATGGATAAAATCAGGAACTTGTGTTGCTACAGCTTTTCTAGTTAAAGCTAGCAAGTAATATTTGATAGCTTCAACCCTGATGGAAAGCCTCATAATCTTGTAGCTCTGTAACTTTCTGTTTTAATGTTTGACCAGTTGATGCTTTGAGAAACACATTTTCTTCTGCTTTCTCTCTACCTTTGTGAAATGGTCGATAAAAACCTCATTTTGTTGAAGCAAAACAAATTAAACTTTATCAAGGGAAGGTGCTGGCATGCACCACTTGGGAGTGGGCAACTAAAGTTCATTATGGGGCTGGCATAGACTGGGGAGGATGGGGGTGGGAAAACAGACCTGAAAAGGAAAACAAACTCACTGGAACAGAAACCCAAAAAGGTTATCAATGGCTGCATATTTAATCTTGCAGCCCTTAAATCAACAGAGCTTTATCAAACTTTCCAAAAACATGCAGAAGCAATCCATATCCTGTAGGACACAAAGTAACAGATCCCCCAACCACTCACGGTTAGTTAAACTTTTATGTCCAAGAGCAGACGAGCGCACATACTTTTCTGATGAGCCCCTCTTTCCTCATTTTAAAATTAATCTTATCACTGTTCAAACACTGCTTAACTGCTGTGATTCATCAACTCCCTCGCAACTTGCACAGCCCCACCTACTACATTTCCCCCTTATCCTTGCTGCCTCTGCGCTTCGCATCCGCTCTCACCTCATCCTTGCCCAGCAGCACCTTCGTGGTGAGCGAGGGCCTGCCCACGTTGTCGCCGATGGTGTTGGGGTCCACGTAGACGATGGTGCCCATCTTGCCGTACTGTGTGACCACCACGAGGACCGAGTTGGAGAAGGCCGTGCACACCACCTCCGTCGGCACCCCGTGCACCACCTCCTCTCGCTGCTTGGACGTCACGATGGGACTCGCTTCCATCGCTTCCGAAAAACAGTAAAACCGACAACAACAGTAAAAAACCATTCGATTAAAAACATACGCTATGGGCTACAAAAAGACCGAATCCGTCCCGTAATTTGAAATACCCACGGTTAAGTAAATTTCAGCGCACAGAGGCACCCGGAGGTGGGTGTCCGCAGGCCAGCGGTGCACACCCGAACCCCTGGGTGGGGAGGATTTCGCAGCCCCGCAGCGATGGCATCCATGCCCCCACTGCCTCTGACAGGGTCCCCGCTAACGAGGGTAACTGGTACCGAAGGGGAAACCCCGAGCCCTGATTTCCATCCCGGCTCCACCAGGCTTTTCCTGAGGGAGACATGGAGACAGAGAGACAACCGTGCCGCCGGGCCGCGGCCCTCACCG
>VZRQ01006475.1:1650806-1666687 GCA_013397975.1 Machaerirhynchus nigripectus | reverse complement strand
CATGAGGGAGTGGCGTGTGAGGGGACAGGTGACCCTGGGGGCCCGAGAGGGGGTGGGAATATTGTTGTTTTTCTTTTCCCCTCCGTTTTCCCATGGGATGCGGTCGCTCCCACTACTGGGTGTTGTTAGGCCACACTGTTATGCTCCCGAGCATGCTTTCCCATCTAAATAAAAGTGGCTTATAAAGGGGGCTTGAGTAAAAGAGGGAGAGCAACTTTTTACATAGGCAGACAGAGCTAGGATAAGGCAAATGATTTTAAACTAAAAGAGAAGAAGTTTATATTGGATATTAGGAAGAACGTCCCCGTGAGGGTGGTAAGGCCCTGGCAAGTGTCCAAGGCCAGGTTGGACAGGGCTTGGAGCAACCTGGTAGAGTGGAAGGTGTCCCTGTCCACGACAGGGTGAAACGATCTTTAAGGTCCTTTCCAACTCAAACCATTCTGTGATTCCATGAAAACAAGGCTGGTTTTGGTCAGGGAAGCGGCCTTGCCATTGGCTGAGGAAGCATTGGCAGATGCCCGAAGGAGCTGTACTGGGGGATAAAATAAAGACATCTGTGTGAGGAGAGTGAAACCAAACGTGTCTGTCCCAGGTGCAAACATTATTTTCTATTAATTACAGCCAATTAACACAGTGCTATTTTTTTTTCTTGGAAATACTGGTACTCATGAATAAAATTTTTGTATTCTAATTTATACAAAGACCTGAAAGTTGGCATTTCTCAGAGGTTTGCAACCTCCCAGACTCCTGCAATTGCTGCGTCTAAAATAAAATCAAAACCTTCATTCCCATATTTTAGCTGTCCTTTATTGGCATTCTCATCACACTACAAATATCCCGGCCACGGGTGCAGGAATAGCTACCTGACCTGTGGGTTATCTGTTCTGGTGACGTCTCTTAAGGACCTCATGAATACTTTCGTTTGTTTTGCATTAAAAGTCTTACCAAAATTTGATTACAGAAGGAGCACATCGACTTTGTGCTGCGAATTCTTCAAGGCACCGTTAGAGAGCAGCAGAGGTCCATGGAAAAGCTTTTAATTCAGCAGGTTATTTTTGTGGTTAATTCAAACAGAGAGGCTCGATACCTTTTTGGTACTCTTTGCAGTCTGGCAAATAGTCTGTTTTCCAGCACTGAATCAACAGCATTCCTCTTTCTTGCTTACCACCATCACTTGAGGCTCTGCCTGTTTGACAGAGATAATAGCAGCTATTGTCAGTAAAACCTCCTGACTCATAAAGAAGTTTATTCCTGCTCTGCCTTCTCCAGAGAGTAACTTTACTTCAGGACACAAAGGACTGGATTCTTCCTGACATCCTTGCCAGACTTCATTTTATTTCTTACATGACAGGAGGACAAAGAGAGTCCACTGTAGTTCAGACTTACATGGAAACACCATTCTTTGCTGTTTTGCATTAGTTTGGGACAAAAAAAAAGTTGTCTTTCACAGTTTCAGTCAATTGGATGTCTCATTTTGGCATGTAGCTGAGGTGGGATATAGCAAACTGAGGTAACTGAGCACTGAATCATCACTGAAAGGGTATACGTTGAAGAAATGAACTAAGGAGAAGACTCCTGTTGTCTGTGTGACTGAGGCAGGGAACGGGGGCTTGAGAATACACACCACGACAGGTAATGGGATCTTTCCGTAGGGGGTCTGTCTGCCTGTCATCTGCTGCCCAGCATTTTCTGGCTGAGAACAATCTGTATCCATACTCACACTCCTGGTTTCTATAACACTTTTCCTCCATAGATCCCTGATCACATTGCAAACATTGTTACATTTAGCTTCATAAACTGTCTTTCAACATAACAGATTGTTAATATAACCCATTTTACGGTTCGAGGGAAGTAAAGAATCGAGACCGACAGCAGTTCAGAGCCATCAAATCCTCAGCCGAAGATTCTCCAGGGATTCAAGATCCCTTCTTCCATTCCCATGCACTTGCTGCCGAAGAAACATAAGTCATGCGTGTCACTATCTCAATTATAAGAGAAAATCAATGACTGTGCAGCCCCATACTTTGACAAGCAAAACTACTCCTAGTATTGCAGCTTTATACCTTTATTATTATTAATTTGAGCAGTTTTGTACTGCTTTTCTTTTTAAACTGCTGAAGTGCCTCTGTGTGTGTAGATTGGAAAGAGGCCGCTTTTCTATTAGTCTTTGCATTTATCTGAACTGATTTTATAAGAACAAATGCATAAGATCCACAGAGCATCAGAAATGTTTCCCACTTCTCTTGAACACAGACACACAGTGTTTCAGGACATCCGTTAATAATCCCTGCTCTGGGGAGTGCCTCACTATCAAAGTGCTGGGTTGGTTTATTAGTTTACAGGTTATTACTTCTCTAGTTTAGATTTCTCTCTTGTATCTTTTATGATGCAGAATATAGACTGTGAGCTGGAACCTCAGGTGCAGCTGGGCTCTGGGCTGCGCAGCCAAGGAGAGAGGAAAGGAATTAGTTTGCTCCCTGATGCAGGAGCTGCTTGGGAATTATTTTGACCCTTGTTATAAATCAGGTATATGAAGTGGAGCTGCCTGTGAGTACATTCCTCGGGCCAGACAATATCAGAGCGCTCCTCTTCCCCTTATTGCTGTCACAGTAAGGTCGGGGGTGTGGGCGGTGCAGGGCTGTGTGAGGGCTCTCTCTATGGGACCATTGTAAAAGGAGTAGGAGGGACGGCAGAAATTCACCTCATGGATTTCTCCTTTCAAGCCGTCCCCATTGCATTTAATTAGAGTCTGTCAGAGACGGTGTTCAGAAAATAATAGTGAGTCGAGGTGCTGGGGGAGGCAGGGAGAGGAGCATACCTGGGGCTGTTTAGCCCCAGCAGCCAGGTCTCCCTGGCTGGCTCTCTGCAGTCAGTGGAGAGAGGCCTTGGCCTTTGGTGCAGAGTGGAAACACGGCTTTGAACCCAGCTGTCCGCAGTCAGGAGTCACCCCTGCTGCACCTGAAGCTGGCTGATTCATCTCTGGGTTTTCTAGAGCTCCTCCCTGACACAGGTATGAGCCTGCCAAACATGACCACAGCGCAGCTCCTTCTGCACGTGAGCAGAAATGGGACATCAGGTGTGCAGGGGAGCCTGAGGTTGGAGTGTGAGCCGCTGAGGAGTTCAGATGTGTCCAGGATTAGGTGGTACCTGAACAGCATCTCAGAGTTAAAGCTCTGAGGCTCTCCGTTTATGTGCTCATATCTTGAAGGAAGACGAGTGGGTTCTGTCTCTTTTGTGTGTTGGTCCCTTTTCTGTGCTCCCTAGGATAACAAGATTATCAGTTCTTATTCTGAGAGACAATTCTAAGAGGTTTGCTTTGTTCTGAAGTTGTCCCCATGGCTCTTATTGTATGGAACATCTCTTATTTCATTGATTGTGTAAGAGGAAGGCTCAGCCAATCCATTAGGCATTGCAGAGCCACTCCAACCTATTTTGTTGTTGATGAAACATTTTTTTTCCAAGTGTAGAATTCAGCCAGCAAAAACCACAGTCTTACAAGAAAAAACAAACATAACACTTAAACCCAAATTGTTCCCTTTCTGAGTGAACTGCACTCTGCTGCACATCTGAAATAGCAGTGCTGGATGTCTTTACATGCCTGAGACTGTCAGGTCACGCTATTGTTTTGGTTTCTTGCACTTGCAGCTTAGTAAGGAAGCAATATAGGAATGTTCATTAATGTTTGTGTCAATAGTAACTGCCCACATATGAGCACTAGCAGATTTTCCTGAGAAAGCCCAATGCACAGGGTAGGATTTAAAAACATGGCAGTAAGCCAGCATGCCCTGGCTGGGCCTGGAAACATCTAGGTAGCAATTTGACTGGTGCTCTGTGGAAGTTTTTTTAGTCAGATTTAGTGACCTATAAATAGAGGAGTACTCCAGCCCTTGTAGGACTTTTTTGTGCTGTGTCATTGGTGTTTTCTGAGCTGCTGTGCAGGCTGGGGGAGGAGGATTACAGATCCATGGGGCTGAGAGGAGAAAGGAGCAACCTTGGTGCTGGGGGAGAATTTCGGGAAGGGGCTTCTGCTGAGATTGCAGAGCCTGGCAAGAGTGAAGCAAGTCACACCTACAGAAGGACTTTGCTGAAAACATTTTCTGGGGTGCTTGATCTCAAACAGCAGTAGTTTTCATATATTCAGTACCCTTAAAACCAGCACATCCTAAATGTCTTTGCAAAAATTTCTCCAGAAATTATTTCAACAACCACTGAAATGAAAATGACATTCTGAAAATGTGTGAGATACATCTCCAGAATCACTCTCGACTACCTAAGAGAGCTAAAAGAGCTCCTGCTACCTAAAAGAGTCAGGATTACATCATGCAGTCAACCTGGTGCTGTCTGATGATAATTTTACCCTCGATATTTATCATGAGATAACAGCTGGCTGTTCTGGGCACTGTAGGCAGGGGGTATGGAACAGAGTCATCATGAGGCAAGATTGAGTTTGAGTACTGTTTACATAATTTTCATTTGTCAAATAACAGCCCTACATAGATCACAACCATGACAGCACCTGTGGATGGTATCATCCATCAGCAAATCTACCCTGTGAGCAGCAGAAGCTTTGTACTGCTGCAATGGCCGAAGGATTTATTTCCTTGGATCAGTAAAGACAGCAGTAATTGCCCTAAAGCTCACTATAGTTCATGTAGGAGATTTTCAGGTACTTGTGGTGGTCTGTCAGATGAAAGACATGCAAATGGAGTGGATTGTAAAAAATTATTGTGGCAGAGCTTCTAAGAGTAAAACTCATATCTCTCTGTTCCTGAGAAGTGTGAAAGCACAGAAAATAACGCCATGGCTCTTGCAGAAGTAACAAGAATGTCAGAGTATTAGTATGATGCTAATAGTATAGTCAGTCCAATAAATCACTTAATTGTGACAGCAAATTAAATAGTGTTGTTGTCTAGAATTCACCCACAGTTAAAATGATATATCTTGATGAGACAAATGCCTTCTGTGCTGCCAGTAATAAATTAGCTCCTCTTTCAAGTGAGAAAACAATTAAAAACTTGGTTGAAAAGGGCATACTTTCTCTGTGGCCACTGATCCCTCAAACTCTGGAAATAATAAAGTGGTTCTAATAGTTGTTCATTGTTACACAATTGAAAGAGGAAAAGTCCATTGCCTCATTATGTTCAAAACAGTTATGAAATTGTGTTGGGAATATTTGAAAATGTAAAACCATCTAACCAAATGGTTTCAGCTTTGATAATGTGTCATCATTTGCAGTTCATAATGTTGCTGTTAACTTTTGGAGATACCAGTCAGTGCACACAGTGGAAAATGAGAATAAATATTTACCTTGCATTTATATACTGCATAAATAACAGCAAAGTACACAGTAGACAAGTAATGATTCCATTTTGAGGGCTGTGTAACAAAAGTTTCAGAATTACAGGAGGTACTCATTTTGCAACACTCAAATATGTGGAAGCATTCAGGCAGGTCTCAACAAAGTGGGCAACAATGCCTTGTCAGTGAAACAATACCAAAAGGATTTCTGGATATTATGAATTACTTCTGAATATTAGGTGAAGATTGGCCTCATCTGATGTTTAAGTTCTTTATAGGTGTCGAAGATGTTGAAGATGGTGGAAATGCCTGGTGTCTGAATGTCTTTTTTGTGACACAGTAAATTTGTTTGCCGTGTAGTCAAAATTATCATCTCTGGTGCTTAAGTTTAGCGCATAAAACTGAAGTTATGCTGTAAGTCACAGTAAAGAATCCAAGTCAGACTTGCATAAAGACATCCCATGACAAGGCAGAAGAATGAAGGCAGGTGTCCTTTGGTGGGCTGTGGAGACTCTCAGATTTCTGTCTTCATCTGCCTATACTAAGCAGACTCATTGAAAAGGTGTGAGATTTTAGGAAACTGGGAGCTGTGTTGAAGGACTTACCTATGACAGAAGATTGCAAATACATTTGTGAAGAATATTGCTATCTGAAAGATTTTGTGAGGCATGTGCATATACTGCTGGAATATGTTTTTAGCAGTGTTTCAAATCCTGGTTGTCTCAATTTCAGAGAACTTGTAGAGTTTACTACATCTCCCCCTGTATCTAGAGTGTAATCAAATAAATATTTCCTCTTGGAAGCAGACTTAATATTTCAAAGCCCTGCAAAATACTGAGTCTGTTAAAGTTGAAGTTCAAAGTTAATTTTAACTGACCACAAAAATTCTTTTATGAATCAACATAAAAAGAAACAAGTACTGAAATTGTTTGTTAGTGCCATTCTAAGTAATGAGCTGAAGTTTGTGATAATTTAATTGTGCTTTTGATGGACTGTACAAATGTACTCTTAGAAGAAAATACAATTATATACCGGGGAAAATGGCATTAAAATGAGGTATTGTCCCTTATTTCGTAGGTGCTTATCTCCTGTTTCTGCACAAGAAACATGATAATTAAGAAAGGCAGATATGCTATCAACTTTTGAAGTTTCATCCTGGAAATGAGGTTGGAATATTCCATGAGGAAATCAATGTCACTTTCCTACTCTCTTCTGTCTCTGTAAGAAATGCTCTGCCTAAATCCTTCTTTGCTCTGCATTTGCAATTCTTCTTCTGTATCTTTAGGTGACTCTAGGCTGAGCTCATGTTTTTGTTCTCGACTTCACGTGAGCCTCCTTTTCTAACCCTTCCAAGAGCATTTTGGAACTAGTTTGCCCTGAAACCCTGAGATCTGAGAACACTGGAGGATTAGGTTTAAACTTGTTAAACTGAATTAACACTCCTGCCACATGATTCTGGCCTGTGCCAGTCCTTCTAATCTTGTTCAGAGTTTAGGATAATTTGTTTAGTAGTGCTGATCAGCTGGAGGTTAATTCAATTGGACTTCGGTTATTTATTCATGCCCGAATTTGCTAAGTGTCACAGCAGATACATGAGGTCTCTGTTACAGTTATGAGATGGCTTCATTAGTGTGACAGAGAGTCCATCTGAGTGACTTCCTTTCCTCAGTGCAATAACTGGCTGTCAGGGCTCTCTCCAGTTGAAAAAACTCCTTATGTAACATCTCCCTTTCATTTGTGTCACAAGTGTATTGATTACAACTTAAAAGGCACTTCTCTGTTCTGATTGCTGGGATTGCCAATGAACTTTCTTAGAGATGTCAGTAGTATTCCAGCTCTACATTTTCACTGATACCAGAATTTAAAAGAAAAGCACAGCAGTGTTTTAAAAGCCATTTATTATTAATTATGTGCTTTCATGCAGGATTTTGGTCCTTCTCACTTCAAGGTCCACTTTCCTCCTGAATGAGGTGCTGCTAATGCTGGGTTTGAACGTGGTCAGTCTTTTGCACTGTCCAGAATTTTTCTACCCAGAAATGGAAGACAAAAAGGAAGAAGAAAATTCCATCCTACTGAAATCTCTGGAGGAATTTAGGTTGGCAGAATGTTGTTACTTGAACTGGAATGTGGCCAGGACACCAGGATTAATGTTAGCACAAAATGCCATTTGATTGCAAGTGTTCGGATAACCTTGGATGAAAGTCTTAACTGAAAAGAGCCTCTTCTAACAGAAAAGGGCTCCCTGATGTTGGCTGGGACTTTGGTTCAGGGTTGACTCAGAGAATTTTTTGCTCTTTGCTTCAGCAGTTTTTGAATGGGACAGCTCTTGAATGGTAACAGATCTCCCCTACACAGCCTGCAGCACAGCAGATTACTTCCCAGAGAGAAGTCAGTGCCATAGACTGACTTCTCTTTTTAGAGATGTTTCCTGATATGTCATGCAAACAGCACAAATAGGAGCCTGAAGGGAGACTTGCTGGGGAATGGTCCTAAAGATTAGAAGGCAGGACAAATGTTGAATGTCGAGAAGGTACTGGGACAAGCTGAGCTTCTGCAGCCACATAAATGTGGAGTAGCTATTTATGGCATGGAGTTGCTCCTGAGCAGGTGAGAACATCATTTGCCCCATTCTTGTTTTATTCTCCTCCCTGGATGTTTCTACTGTCAGTCCTCTAATACGTGTTACGGCTTGGGCTGGCAAAACCAGGTGGTTTCCAGCTAAAGCTTTGATGATTAAGAGTGGTGTTAATCAAAATTTCTTCTCTTTCTCTCATGTTTTTTCAATTAAATTGTAAATCTGCGCTGAGGAACAGCCATTAGCTTCCAGGGAGTGAGAAATGTTCCCACATGCTTGGCCATCTTCAGAAAACCCTGTCACAGTTACAGACCATGAAATATGGTTTCCAACAGAACAATGTTCCCCAAACCAGCTGGGACCAGCATTACAACTCAACATTCTTTACAGAAGTTTTACTTGCTGTTGACTTGGAAGCCACGTTACAGCTTTGGAGAAGAGTTTTTACTTTTCTACGCAACAATGCAACATGGATCCTGCAGCATCAGCTCCCACAGAGAAGCTGGAGACAGCAGGACTGATGTGTCTATAGCCATCCTTGTCCCCAAACCTGCTGCGGGAGGGGATGGCTCTTGCGCTGGTCCTGGCTCCCACATGCCTGTGTGGGGGAAAGGAAGGCATCCAGGGAGGATGTTGAGGCACCTTGCCATAACTTGCCCCCATTATGAAGGGGGCTACAAAAAGCCAGTGTGTGTTCCCAAGGGACTGTATCCCTGTCTGGAGGAGAAAAAGTAGTGTGCAGCTCCGTCTCTGGGTGCTCTCCCGACACTACAACTCCTTTTTTACACAGAGGCAGGAGCTGCATGCAATGGGAGCAATCCTTACAGATCTCTGTGTTAGCTGCATGCATGGATAAGCTGTATGTAAGCTTGAGACATGCTTAGCTATTTGTTTTTGAGGGCAAAACACATTACTGCTGTTATGTGGTATGAATGTGACTTAAATTTTTTAAGTGGAGCTATTTTCCATTCTACCCAAGCTCCCCTGATGTTTTCGCTTGTTTTCCATGAAAAGACACCGATTGCCCCTTTTCCTCCAGCTCAGTCTTCCCATTCCTTTCCTGCAGCACCACAGACTTGTGTACGAGCCAAGATATGATTCCTCTAAGAATATACTCCATTTAATATTTCTTTTTCCGGTCTTCATTATTTTTCATTTACAGGTAAACCAGTACCTGAGATGCTCAGTGCTTTCCCTAACCTTGCTTTGACTAGTTAAATTTTTAAATTAAACATTTTTATTCCTCTTTCCTTCAGTTTGAGGGTTATTGTATAATTCTGCATTTTAAAAAACCAGCAAACGGAGAAGTTAGCACAGATACATTTTGCTGAGAAGAGATGGATGACCTAACATAAAGGATTGAACATACTACCCCACAGATATCCCTGCATCTGACAAAATAGGCCAAACTCATTCTTTACGTGGCTACAAGCCTCAGGGGCTGTAAGGAAGACCACGTGCTGACTTTTTGTTTCATTGAGTCCCTGGAACATCGAATATGTGCTTGATATGCAAGAGTAGGCTGAAATCTGCAATCAGCTCCATGAGTGTAATTGAATCTGAGTCAGGAGAAGTGACACCTGCATGATGAAGAAGGGCATTCATTATGCTCTGTTCAGGTCTGTACCAGCCTACTCGTGTGGACAGAGTTCAGCATGTACTATCTTGGGCTGAGGGATCACACAATTGTGCTCCAACGATCATCTCCTATATATATTTCTACTACGTGCTGGACATCTCAATGCTCTGCTGGCAAGTGCATGAGCACAGCCCCTCTTATCTACGTATCTGCTCTGCACATGCACAGCAGCAAACAGAAGCACTTTGGATTTACCAGTATGAATGGGGCAAAACGTGTCGTGTGACCTTCACATGGGGCTGCTTTCCTCCTGAAAGATCACCACTGCCTTGGGGACATCAGTGTCAGTCCAGCCAGTCCCCCATTATTGCAGCAAACATGATACAGCTGCGAGGGTCTGTGGTGCTGTGCATCTCACACACCTGCTCCCCGTGGCCAACATTAATAACAAGACTTGGTACAAAAGACTAAAAGTCTCAAAGAAGAGAAAAAAGAGAGTCTCACGTGAAGAGAGAAGGAGAGACCAATGCACATTGCCACTGCCTTAAAAGGAAGCATAAGAGGAGAAAATTCCTGAGTGATCTCTTCATGCTATCACCAGAAATGGTCCTTTTGGGAATGGTGCAATGAAGAGCTTTTGACAAAATGTTGTTAAAGGAATTTTTGTTGGAAATATTATTTCGACACATCAGGCCATATTGTTTTGATGACTCCCTTTTCAAAAGCAGCATTTAGGTTACAGTGTTCTGCTTTGATGATTTTTCAAACAAAGTTGCAGTCAGTTCACTTCATGTCAAATTTTTTATCCACATTTTATCTTACATGGGAAAAGTGAGCAGAAGAAAACATATGATTGACCCAAACTACCTGCAGGACATGCTGGTTTTGTGAAAACCTTTAAAATATTTCTTTTTTTTCCCCCTGTTTGGGTGAAAATCTTAGGATGTCCCACCTTTTGGAGAAAGGACAACGCACTCCGATGGGACATCTGGCGGGGGGATCACCAGCAAGATCAGCCGTCAAGGGGGGCACTCGGGTGCCCTTGACAGGTGACTTAAATGGAGAAAGCAGCACATCTTGGTGGGGAGCCAGAAGAAAAAGGCAGATGGCCTTTGCTCAAGGCAAGTGCACGGCAGTTCTCCTTTAGAGGAGGGAAATGTGATGTGGTAACAGGTAGAAGGACCAGACGCACTCCAGCCCCTTTGGACTTTCAGTCAAGGCTGGAGTTCCATGTTCCTTCCCTATATAAAGTAGGAAACACCCAATGTTTCTCCATACTTTGAGGAATTCTTACCCAAATCCCCTGTGTGTACATACATGTGTAAAATCAGTTACTGAAAGCAAGAGAACAAAACTACTACGAGACTAAGAAAGATCCTCCAGAGAGAGGGATGCAAAATATGTATCCAATAAAACTTTTCTGATGATATCCATAAATACAGAACTGAAGTGCTGGCCCTGCTGTCCTCTCCAGTACCATTCCACCAGAAACGTGTAGCTCACATCCTGAGTCATCCCCAAGGAGAGCAGTAGATGTTATACACTGGAAATAGTTTAATTTCTAACTGGCCCAAGCACAGTTCATCCCTCTTTCATCAGGCGAGAGGAAGATGAAGAATTTTAATATCTCCTGGTGAGATCATGGGACCTCTGAGTCCCCAGGCTTATTCAATGCAGTCAGTGCATTTTGCCAGTTCCATGCAGGAAACTGCAGGTTTGGGAGATGTTGGGCTCCCAGACTCCCCTGCAAGGGCAGGAGAGTGGTGATGCTTGTATAGAAAGTTGAACTTTTCTGTTTGCTCTGTGCAGGACCATGAGGTCTCCATTTTCAGATGACGGAGACTCTTTGTTTAGGCTCATGATTTTATAGCAAGGTACTCTAGTGGCTTTATTTCCAGAGGCAGGGGTGATGGACTCACACTTGAAGAAACAGGTCTGTAGGAGATGTGTTTGGTGGGATCTAACACTTCGTTTATCCTGGGAGACCGTAGCTTGCTACATCCATTCCTCGCTTAGTCCCAGCCTGTAAGCTGAGTTGGGGAGCTCGCAGCCTCTACTGTCCCCTCCAAAATAGTTGTCCCAGCATACAGAGAGGGTTGGCTCCCAGGAACCTGCCCTCACCCCACACTGATGTCCTGGACATAGGTTTCCCTGGGCGTAAGTGACTGATGGCTGCAATTACAAGGTGAGATCTTTGGAACAGAGCCAGCCAGCAGAGTCGATCTTTCAGACATCCTATGGCTGTGAGGTGGCTTTGCTTTGAACGTAAACAAGAAATGCATTTTAAGAGCACTTGGAATCCACAAGCAAAAAGGGAAAAAAATATGAGGAAATCAAATGGCTGAGTTACTAACTCATCAGAGGCCAGTAGGGATTGTGGTAATACAAGCTATATTATATTGTCAATTTGTATTGTACATTGGGAACAACAAAAATCATGTTACTTTGAAATTAAGAATAACCTGGAGGGGAAAAATAAACTAACAGTATACCACATAGTTGAGAGGGAGAGAGAATTTGTACTTGGCAATAATCAATACTCATGTATGTCTTCTAATTGAGTCAGCCCAGTCTTCCTCCAGGATGTGACAGTGACAACTGAACTCCTCTTCCCATTTGATGGATTTGGTTCTGCTGCAGCTGTAAATAGAGAGTGCACCAAAAATGGCTTTGGTTTGTCCTCAGCATCTCAGCGCCAGCTGCTGGGTCCCAAATATCAATCAGCCAGGCAGGATGGGGGCACCGGTGCTGTCTTACCTGGGACAGTTGGGGGTCACAACCAAGGACGTATCACCCATCTGTCTCCTCATGTCCCCAGCATTCAGATGCAGTCATGTATAAGAAGCGTCTTCTAAAGAATCAAATTATCAGTTCTGGTGGCTTTCTCAACAATTTGATCCTTGTCCTGTATCCTAAAATATTTTAAAAATACTCCACTGCCAGAGGCAGTCAGTGAGTTGGTTGATCAGCGTGACCCAGTGCTTGGGGATCCACAGCTGAAGTGTGTGTTGTTCCTTTGGAATCTGAGGTCCTTGCTTATGTGTGCAGATTTGCAGTGGTTGTTGGACTCATGATGGAAGTAATTGCGAGGACCCGGGGCTGTCTGCTGGCACATGGCCAGGGCAGACCCCAGGCACCCTTTTCTCACATCTCCGTGTCTTGGCACTTCCTAACTTGTATTACTTCCTCTGTCCCTCTGCTGTGGCTGGAGGTACATCCAGTTCAAATGAAAGGCTTCCCTTTTCCCTCTTTAAGTTACTACTTGTGTTGCCGAATCAAGCTCTTCACTTGGTTTGCACTGGGGGATGAGTCAAAGCCCTGGCCTATTCAAATTTCACATCATGTGCACGTTAATTGGTGCTTTACAACCCAGGAACTTCCTAAGGAAGCACAGATTTGGTCTCTTAACAATTTTACTACAAACATATTTCGCCCCCTTCCTTTTCCCTCTTTGTCATAGATAAGATTCATTTTTTTCTGGACATGAATCCATTGCCTGAGGTTTCTCAAATCTCTGCTCTGGGACACTGAATTCTTATCTCTGAGGCAGAGTGGGAAAGGAAAAGTAGTACATGAGGGGAACTGTGACTCATGCAGAAACCAAAATGATGAAGCAGATGCTGCTATTACAAAGACCCAGAGGTGTTCAAAGACCTACTGGTGGAAAGGCAAAAGCCTGGGCTTTTCAGTCTTGAGAGCTTCTGCATATTGAAGCTTTGAGCACCGGATGAGGGTTGCAGACTCGGGA
The DNA here is from genome assembly GCA_013397975.1 of Machaerirhynchus nigripectus. Taxonomy (NCBI): domain Eukaryota; kingdom Metazoa; phylum Chordata; class Aves; order Passeriformes; family Dicruridae; genus Machaerirhynchus; species Machaerirhynchus nigripectus. The sequence goes on along the minus strand of VZRQ01006475.1, from coordinate 1,653,487 downwards.
GCTCTCTGCTTGCCTGCTAAGTCCTTTCCATGTCAGCAGCAGTGCAGCGGAGCCGAGAGCTCGACTGCAGGCAACGCGCAGCTGATTTAAGCCTGATCAGTAGAAGATCTGATTCAAGCCTGATCAATAGAAGATCTGTTAAAACTTGAAATGGCGCTGCCTTCTCCTTCGCAACAGAAACTTTAATTTACTTTTTTTTTGCCTCTGAAGGGGCTGAATCTGAATGAAAGGAAATAAGGAGAAAGCATGCCTGATTTTTCTATTTCAATGAATGAGCTGAAGGAGGCACCTATGTGTCTGTCATCCTGAAAAGCTCCTTGTTTTGATGGAGCATTAATGGATTTTTCAAAAGACTCTTTGAGTGCCTCGCCCAGCTCTATTGGAAACAGTTCTCTTTTGAAGCTGGCACCTTGCCATGTCTATTTATATTCAATATTGCCTTCAAAAATAGCATTGCTTCTGTCTTTTCCCAATATTCAGGGCAGTGTTAGTACATAGGATGATGAGCTGGCCTTGCCTCCCCTGTGCTAGGGAAAATGCTTCAGGGGAACCCAGATAAGTTCATCCCCTCAAGGATGGGTAAAATTCCCAAATTCCTTTGCCACACAGATGGCATTTTAGACACCACAGAAGGGAGAAAAGACCTGTAGACTAAGAGGAAAGAAAAGTTTACAGCTCTCAACATGAAGACTCCCCAGCATCCCAAAGTTATCTACTCCAGACCCTGTAAACAGTCCTCCGTGTCTAACCTGATTTGCTCTCACTGCAATTTAAACCCGTGTCATCTTGTCCTGTCTGCTGCTGCTGTGGAGGACAGACTGTTCCCTTCCTCAGAAGGTTATCTTTTAAAGGCCTTAAGGACTGAATAGTTAAGCTGAGGGGGAGACAAGGTTAACATCTCTTCTCTGCCACTTGTTAAGCTATGCAAGGAGAGGAAGCATTCCTCAGGAGGAGGAGAGCTGCAGGACAGACCATTTCCCTGTAACTGCCATCATCCCAGTTCCTTTCTGGAGGAAAAGCCATGCCTCCATTCATTCCCACCCTGGATGTGAGCAGTCTGTGCCTCTGCTGAAATGCAGTGCCTTGCTGTTGTCCCCCGTTCACGTTTCACCTCAGTATTTGGGGCCATTTCATCCAACTTGTCTAAATCATTTTAAATTCTAACCTTGTCCCCAAAGTGTCCTTGCCATCCCTCCCCAATCACTCTTGTCTGCATGCATAATAACCCTGCTCCTTCATTCCTCACCGTGTCTTCCTTGCAAACAAAATGGAGCAAACACAGGAGAATGTGCAGCCCAGCTGTCCACACAGCCTGGGAACCACTGGATGCAGCAGATCTGCAGGGATCTGCCATCCCATTTTGTGCAAGCCTGGCCCTTTCACTGCATGCTTGGTGGTTTCAGGGGCACTAAACCAACAGGGCAGACTCCTGTCACCCCACCATTTGGTTATGATGCAGCACCATTACATCATGGGGCTGCGGAGGAGGCAAGGCAAGCAGAGGGCCCTTTCCCAGGAAGACCTCCCCACCTCTGTAGCAGTTGGAGGATGAGTAAGGTGCCCAGTCATGTTGTGACTCCCGAGAAATCCATTATCAAAAGCCTTTTTTCCCTTTGAAGTATCCTCAACTTGGTGAACGTTATCTCTCCCTGTGCCAAATTCTCCTTAATGAGGTTTATCCAGCTTTGCCAGCATGGCTTAACATTGTCCATCCAGTCCGGCCAGAAAGGATCCTTTATTTTGCTAACATAATTAAAAGCAATAAGTGGCCCATGGTGTGCAGCGATAATGGTATTGATGCTGTAATGCCCCGCAGACAGAGCTGGGGATTTAGAGAAAGTTTCATTCTGTGTGCAGCGTTAGCAATTTCCCCAGCTCCCTTCCTGAACAATTTCTATTTCACATCCTATGCTGGAATTTTGCCTCATGCTGTTTACATTAAAAATGCATTATACATGTGTCGAAAACATTGAGTTCTATGTTGCTGGCAAGGAAGGATGCTGTTGTGTTTAAGAAGCACTCTCTTATATTATTATCACTTTTGTTTAATTTAGTAGGATTATTTTCTCTAATTCCAAAGCTGGGAAAAGATTCCTGTAAATATTCTTCCCACTAGCCAATTTCTGTATCATCCAAACCCATGTATAAGCTGACTTGCTTATGAACTGCCACATCACCAAGTTAAAATGCTGATTTCCCTCTGTTAGCTTTCTCCTGTGCTTTGGATCAAAAATATATGAAGAAAAGGTAATGTCATTTAAAAGAGCTCTAAAAGGCTTGCTGCAGCACAGGGGAGCTGGGATTTATGCCAGCAATAGAGCAGTGCTAGGCTGGGGAGATACTGAGGTTTCTAAACTCCACAGAAGAGTCACATGGACTAGGAAAAGTGGGATTGAGCAACTCTGCACCTGTAGGGACTAGATGTTCAAATGCACTTTACCATCCTCCATAAATAAGCCTCGGAGGGACTTTCTATGGGTCTCATTGCTGTCATATCTAAGCACCTTACTGTACAAATAGAGTGTGTCAGGGATGGGAGTTAAACCCCTGTCTCTCAGCCCCAGAGCTTTAACTACATGGACATTTCTGGTCTTTGTAATATAATTTGATCCTGGTAAATTAGAGGCCTGAAATGAGATGTAGTGAGGGGGAATACAACAGAAATGGTGACTGTGGTTTGA
>VZRQ01006475.1:1628679-1650712 GCA_013397975.1 Machaerirhynchus nigripectus | reverse complement strand
GATGTTGTACCACTTGGAAGTTCTGTGTGTAAGACCCAGGATCTGTTTTGCGTTGTCCAGCACAGGGGACGCCACAGAGGAATCCCACCCAGACTGGGGCATGGCAATAAGGCACCAGCATGGGTAGTTGCAGGGAGGAGTTACAGGACAAAATTTAAGGAAATTAAATCTTTAGAGGAAAGTAAGGGTTATTCAGGCTAAGATGTAAGGGTGTAAGGAGCCCTGCCTGAAGGAAGGAAATATGTGATTTTGCTTAATTAGTGACTGACAAAACTGTACCTTGTGGGCATGAGCTGCAAGAGAAAAAAAATTCCATTTACATAACAGGAACCCACTTTTTAGCAATGAGACTGGCTGGGGCTTGAGCCCCGCAGTGGAATTGGGCAGCAGATCACTCAGTGCACAGCACATGTGTCCCCAGCGCAGGCAGGAGGGGCTGTGGCAGTGACTGGCAGATGCTGTGGGTAGGATGTGTGTTTGTTCCCACAACATTTTGCGAGATGGTGGAGGATTGGATGCCAGCATGAGGAAACCTCTCAGGGGGCCATGTGGCAGCTGTTCCATGGCAGCTGGCAACTGCGCATTGGGAAGCCCAGCAGAGCCACGTGTCTGCACGGGTGAGCTGGGAGAGAACTGCCACGTGGCTGGAGCTGGCCAAGGAATGGGGTCCCTCCCTCCCTGGGACAAAAGGCAGAGCTTGGGGTGACTTCCCTCAGCTGAGACATCCCGTTTGTCTCATTCCAAACCTGTCATGCCCAGCAGCACAAGGCCATCAGAGACCAACATGAGCTGTTGGTGATCCCTCAGCCTTCAGGAACACAATAACGTGTTTGTTAGATCTTCTTAAGCATTTGCCAGGTCACTGTTCTATCCTAGAGGGAAATAACCTTGTGCTGAACAGTTTGATTGTCTAGTGCTAATATAACAGGAGAAAACCTATTAAATGTTGGCCTGGAAGGGTCCTTTGGGTCTGGAATAGCTTTTCTTTTTCTTTCCTTTTTTGTTTCCCTTTCTTTTTTCTCTTTCCCTTTCCTTTTTATTTATTTTCTTTCTTTCTCCCTTTTCACCCTTCCTTTCCATTTCTTTCCTCTTTTTCCTTTCACCCCAGACCAGAAATGAGCAACAGCAATGAGATTAGCTCCATTGTTCTAACACCAATGTTGTGCATTTGATCCCTATGTGGGCTATTCACTTAGGAGCTGGACTCGATGATCCTTGTGAGTTCCTTCCAACTCCATCATTTCTGTGATTCTGAAATGAAGGCAGGGAAGACAGACCTGCATTCTGTTTCCCTGCCCTCCCAAAGGCTGGCTGTCCCTCATGTCTCCTTCAGAGAAAATCCCTACCAGACATTTGAGGAGTTTTCCTGCATTTGTGCAATGATCTCTTTCTTCTGCTCCTTGCTTGAGAAACCTGCACAGCCGGACTGTCCTGGATCGCTTCCTGCTCTCTGTGCACCAGCAGCTGGCCAAGAAGAGCTGGCTGAGAGCACCAGGCTCCTAAGCCCAGGCTCTGCAAAGACAAAGACATCCCATGCAGACAATGTGCTGGCCAAGGTAACACCTGGACCAGCTGTGGCTGATCTCTCCCTCACTTCAACAGAGGTTTCTCTGTCACAGTAGCACATGGCACTTCAAGGGGAGGGCCTCAGGGCTTCTCCTCTCCTGTCACTGCTGAGACTCTGGTGGCCTGTCACAAACAGCAGGAGAGGGACAAGGTGGACTCTGGAGTGCATCTCCCATGCAGATGTGACTCTGAGCATTTGCTAATAATTTTAAAAGGAGAAAAGAACAAGAAGCCTGTTCATTCATCACCTGGGCGAAACATCCCATGGAGAAGCACCATGTTGGCAGAGTCCCTTTCCCCTGGGAGCTGGAGACAGGCAGTTTTGAGGCCCATACAGCTGTTAAAGCAAGCACTTGCCCTGCTAACAGCACTGCCAGGAGGCACTTTCTTCCTGCAGTTGTGTTTGGATGCTGGGTACATGGAGTAAGTCTCTCCAAGAAGTGAGAAGTGTGAGCAAGGCCCTCACAGCACTGAAATTAAGGTGTTTGTGAGCTTATGGGCTGTGGTAGAAACCAAAATGTCACTGCAGAGAGCACAGATCATTCTGTAAGGTGATGGCCTCACAGTTAAAGTGGCTTTGTAAAGAGATGATTCCCCAAATCAACTAATCTTCCGTGTCCCTGATTGTTCATGGGTCTTTGCACATTTTCCAGGGTGGTGAGAGATGCCTGTTGACCCTCTGCAATCAGTACCCTGGCTTAATTGACTTCAGCATTCTCCCAGGTTCCTCAGAGATGAATGGCTCCATCTGCTCATCCAGCACAACATTGGCTCTCCCCGAGATGCAGTTACAGATGAGAAGCAGACGTGGGGCAAACCTCACTCTCCTAGCACATGTGAGGGAGAGCTTTAAGGCTGCCGTCAAGGGGCGAGAGGCTCCTGGGACTGTGCCATGGCCGTGGCCTGCACCCACGTTGATCCCTGTGAGGGATGATCCCAGTGGGGGGAGGCTGTGCCAGCCCCTCTGCCAGCTCAGCCCATTTTTGAGCTGCAGGGGCAGAGGCATCGGAGCTCGCTCTCCGCTTGTGTAACTGCATCCTTCACGTCTCAGTGGCTTGGTTGGGGTCTGGGCAGGCGCACGAGAGCTGGGCTGTGTTTGCTGCTGGAGCCTTGAGGGGAACCGGGAACATCCATGCATGTAAAGCCATCAGCTCCGGAGTGAAACCTCTGCCTGACCCAGTAATCATTGGCAGGGATGAACAGAGAAACCACTCCTGACAGGCTTTGCCAACCTGGCTTTTTGCAAGGGATGCATTCAGAGACCCTAAAACCCCAGAAACTGGGCTCTGGCTTCAAATAAATCATTCTCCTGCCTCTGCTGTCATTAGGGGATGTGATGAAGCCACCCCCCAGATGCTGAGTCTCATTTCATCCCATGTAAATCTGCTGATACTCTGCACCTCAGATCCCCAAATGCTGCTGTCCCAGTCCCTGGTTTGGGCAACAGGGACACAACTCTGCATCTTGCTGAAGGCCCTGAGATGCTGCTTGGTTTTTTCAGGTTGGCTTTGTGCCTGCTTGGGAGCCTGACCTTGCAGGAGGAGGTCTGCCAAGAAGATCTCCAGCTGCTGCTTCTCCAAATGCCACACACACAGCTCGGCTGGGACTGAAGGAGGGACAGCATGGCTGGGAGGAGGTACTGACCCCAGACCATCTGCCTGACACCAAGGAAATGTGCTCCTGCCCACCATGCAGACAAAAGTGTTTCTCCTATGCAGAGGTTGCAGTGTGCCCCGTTCCCCGTGGTGCCTGGGGACCCCTTTCAGGGCAGTCGCTGAGAAAGCTTTGGGGCACAGCAGTCAGTGTCACCCTTGGCAGGGGCACAGTGACATCCAGTGGAGTTGTTCTGTGTTGGCGTCCTGTGGCCCATGAACCCTGTGTGGTGTCCCAGTGTTTCAGGGTTCCCTGGTTTCCCCGGGCACAGAAATTGCTCAGCTTGGCCTCAGATGTCTCGGCTCTCATCACTCAATGCCGCAAACCATGTCAGCATTCAGTGCCCACGCTGCTGACTGGCTGCTGTAGGTTGGTGTTCACCCTTCGTGCTTCTCCAGCAAGCCTGAGGCTGCCGGAAGCAGCAGAGTTCTTGGCTCTCACTTTGCTCTCCCCCTGAAATCAAGAGACTTTTAACGTCAAAAGAAGCTGGCTTGGGGTTTGCTGGGGAGGGTACAGCAGCAGCATGTCCTGGGAGCAGGTTCTTTATAGCTGTTGGAGTGCTCATCCTAGTGCTGCTCCTTCCAGGTGCCAGAGGAGCGTGGAGTGACCTGCAAACAGCTCTGTCTGCTCCAGCCTGTCCCTCTCTAACACCCTTGAGCAGCAACAGGACGGGGGATGCTCATGCACAATCCCCCTTGAGAACTAAGCTAACCAGCCACTGGATGTCATTATTGCTCCAAACCAATACGTTGAAAAATCTATTCCAGGTCTCCAAAAAATGTGAGTTTTCAGTACTTAAAATGCTTAAAATGTGCTTCCTGAGGACACAAATCTGTTCACCTCTTCTCCAGCAGCTCTTGTGTTCCCTGGCACACCTTTGCATGCCTGGGGGCAGAGTGCCTGGGGTTTGGCACAGGGAGGACACAATCCTGTGTGACCTCTCTGCCCTTCCCGGGAGCTCCCTCCTCATCTGCGGGGATGACATCATGGCTGTTTCTGTAGCAACAGAAAGGGGCACCACAACTCCAGAGCGGGATTGAGCAGGAGGGAGACATTCCCCCAGCTGTGTCCTGTGGGTGCCCCTGCCATGGCCCTGGGCTGGAGAGCAGAGCTGGCAAGTCAGAGGGCTTTCGGCTGGTATCTGATCCAATAAATCAGGGGAAAAAATTTGGTTCATTTTCCCCCCGCTTTGTCTTTCAGCTGAGGACCCCAGTGGTCTCACTAGACCTGAACTGAAATATTTTGCTTTGGGTTGTTTGACCTGACACACACTTTTCCTGCCTTCTCCCTGTTTACTCTAAAAATGAGGTCTGGTCTTAAAGAAAACTGTCCTTTGAAACCACAGTTAGAAGATTAATTTACAGAGGGCAGCATCTTTCCTTTGCCTTCTTCCCCCAAGGATTTTCATTGCAATTTTCCCGAATTCAGCCTGATTTCACCAATGATCTTGAATTCTTGGATCGCCCATTTCCTGGCTGGTTTGGTATTTACTGAGAACATTTTACATGTGCCTGGTTCAATGTGAGAGCTGATGGAAGTAGGGGATCAGGCGTTCAGCCTGACCCTCCTCACCCCCAAGCTACTCACAGGTCCTCTCCCAGCACTTCCAGCATTTCTGTGCCATCACAGCCTCCCATGAGCTCTGGGACAGACTTTTCCTGATGTACTGGAAAGTCTTGGGCATCCCATTTGTTGTGTGCACGGTCAAGACTTTATGGGGGAGTGGAGAACCACTGCAGAGGAGGGCTGGTGTTTGCACCGCAGTGCAGCACGGAGAGGAGCGGACGATCCCTGGGGAAATCCTGGCACGATGCTTGCTGGGGAGAGCTTCCACAGAGCCTCACTGATCTGTACTCTTTCATCTTTATGTGCCTGCTTCTAAGTTGCCCTATTTCAGTTATATCCTTTTCATTGGCTTTTCTTCTTCCACCACAGCTGTAAAACAAGCCAGGGAAACATCAACTGCTGCAAGCCTGATGTGAAGAAATAATCCTGAAACAGCAGAGCAGGATGTTTGTGGGCTGTGCCTCATCTCTAGCACTACCTCGGGTCCCACAAACAGCTCTGGCCAGCAGCAGCATCATCTGCTCCCACTGCAAACCACTGCAGGAGCTGCAGCCCAAGGGAAAAAAACCCACTCTGCTCAGCCTTGCTGTTAAACTCTTGCAGAGAAGAGCTTGGGATAGGCCTTGGGTGTATGTCAGTAGAAGGGAAGTTGTCTCAGCCTCCTAAGAGCTCTCAGCACTGCCTGCACTCCCTGCCTGTTTTGACTTGTGTGGGAATCTTTGCCATCAAAATGATACGACAATTCCAATCAGTGCTGATCGCTCTAGGCAGGTGTAATTCAAGCTCTGGCTGCAGACGGCTGTCATTTAATTAACACGGAAAGAGCCAAAATTCTGTGTAAGACTGGGGAAGGCAAAGAGAAGAGCCTGAGGGGGACTTGTGATAATAGAGAGCGGAGGATGCCAGCAGACTTACTCAGAGTTTATCTGTTCCCACAACCAGGTAACGCTGACATTCCCTGCATCACGGGCAGCAAGGTGTGCAAGGCGAGCTGTGGTAGGCAACACACTTACTTCAGTCCAAGTCATGGGGAATGACTCGAGGACAACACAAAGGGTAACAAATCTCAGTATTATTACCAGCTCTAGGAACTCACAGGCTCTGAACACTCTTTTCTCTTGCCGTTTCACCCCTTTGATTTCATTCCTGGCTCAAGCAGTACTTGCCCTCAGCCCTCTGGGGCCAAGCTCAGCTGGATACAAATTGCTGCAGTTCCCTTTGGCCACTGGACTGGTGCTGGCCTTTCCACAGTGCAGAATTTGTCCCTGTCCTGCTCCCTTTGTAGCTGCTGACTTGCCAGGGGTGGTATTTCTTTGCAGTGGCTGTGTACCTTGTGCGCCTCTGCTTTCCACGCTTCCGACCCAGATTTCAATTTTCTACACCTAAAATGAAATTATTAGGTCCTGTTACTGCGGCAGGGGAAGTGGTGGGCAGTGGAGGAAGTGCTTCAGTCCTGCTTATCTTGGGCAAATTGAGCACGTTTTGGAACGGTTTTCAATAACTCAAGTCATGAGAGTGCAATGCTTCATCACCTGCAGCAGCTGGAGCAGATGGAGCTGTGGGATGGGGTCCCACATCATCCCCATCCCACGTTCAGCCAGCAGCACTGGTCACTGGAGCAGTGACCTCCCTTTGGGAGCCTCAAGTGAGGGACCAAGGGAAAGACCTCCTGTGCTGGGAGGGATTTCCAGTTGCAGAGATGTCAGGAAATGTCACTCGGCTGTCCCTTGGCCCGTGGGAGTGCCTGTATGTGTTGGTACAACCTTGCATTTGCATGACCCAGAGAATGCATCCTGCAGGACCTAATCCAGCTCAACAGAACTGCCCTTGTTGTCCCACTCGGTGTTGTGGCTTCTGGTTTGACATCCCTGAGCTATGGAGATGGCAGGGCCTTGTAGTCTTTTAATTTACTTCTGTCTCATCAAATGGCTGCGATACTAAGAACCAAGTTTTGGAGAGGAGGGAGGTGAAAATCCAGAGGAAATTGCTGGCTTCCCGCAGTGCTGACTCTGAGCTGTTTGATATTCTCTCTTTTTTAAGGTTTGCTTGTTTTAAAGCAACATTAATTGGAAAGATGCTGGAGTGTCAAATAGAAACCACTCCCTGAATAACCTCGCTAATGAGCATGTTATTAAAGCAGGGTTAGGAGCTCCCTAGAGGGCTCTCACTGGATAGGATTAAATTAAAAAAAAATCATCTAAACTAGACAGAAAATCTCTGTTAGTCTGCAGTGATGAATATAGAAAAGTCCAATGAAAAATGGCTTTGAAAGGTTTAAGTGTATGTCTTCCTATCTAGGACTAGACTTCTCCATCCCTCAGGGCTCAGTCAGGCAGGGAAGAAGTTTTTAATGAAGCAGAGGGTGGAGGAGTTGCAGCTCAGAGCCTGACAAGCCCACTTTCCATGTGGCCACTTCCCCATGCCCCTGGCACTTGCCCACGTAGATCAACAAGGGCAGTCCCTGCAGGCCACCAGGGTGGACAGTGTCTCTGCCAGAACAGCGTGGCTCGTGGGAGGCAAAGGCCTGCAGAGATGGGGATGCTGAGAGCCTCAGGAGATGAGAGAGTGCCTGTCCTCTCTGTGAAGTGTGGCTTTTACCTGACTCCACTGGAGCAGTTTCCCAATAAAGCCTCGTGGTGCTTGGGCCACTGTGATCCTTCGCAGTGCCGTGATCTCTAACTCCATCCACCTCTCCCGTGGGTCCGGAGCCACCTCTGAGAGCAAGGACACAGCAATAGCTGTGGAGCAGATGGGGCCGTGGGATGGGGTCACACACCCCCCTCTGACAGCAGTGTGGGGATGCTGGTCCCACGTTCAGCCAGCCAGGAGCACTGGTCACTGGAGCAGTGACCTCCCTTTGGGGAGGGACAGTGAAGGAGTGCTTTCATGGTTCCCAGTCCCTTCCCTCCTGCTGGAAAGGATGTGGGAGGATTTAGGGCAGGAAAACTGTTCTCATACCATCTGAAGACAGGCATGAAATACTTCAGCAAAGCTTCCCTGCAGGCAACAGCAACTTCCAGAGCAATTCCAGCTTTTTTGTGGCTTGCCCCTCCCGTGAATGGTGGGCAGGTCAGCCCTGCCCCGGCCGCAGCGGGGGCTGGCTGGGGAGCTGATTTACTGCACCTGCAGACAAGGAGCTTCATAGCTTAAGGCCATTCTTTGCCTGCATTGCCATGGAGCACGTTGTCAGCAAAGCTTGGCTGCCTGGGCTGCTCCTGCCCAGACATTTGGGCTTTGCAGGCAGGAGCATCCCTTCGGAGAGGATTTTGTCCATGTGCAGAAGGAGATGTAATGCCTTTGCAAAGCACCGTCTGACAGGCTAGTGCAAAACATGCCAGCACCAAGCTGTGACTCGAAACAAAGAGAGGGAAAACACTGTATTTTTATTTTCTCTGCCGCTGCACTCAGTTGGAGTTTTTTCTTTCTTCTTGTTTTTGTGGTTTTTTTTTCTTTGCCTGAGACAGGTATTTGGATTCTCTGTGCTCCCCAAACTCTTCCCCGGGCTGTCTCCAGCAATCAGACAGAGTGACAGCTCTGAAACTCTCCAAGTTAACAAGTTCAAGTGCTGATGATTAACTAGATTCACAAAGTTGATTGGAAAAAAATAGGGATATAAATAAATATTCCTGGAGATATTCCACCCCCTGTAGTCATGAACTTTGAATAATTGGAGGGAATTATGCTGAGTACTAATCAAAAGGGTTGTTTTTTTTTTTAATTTGCTAATTACTGCTGGGTTTCATCAGTGTCAGACTCTAATCATCTCAAGACATGTTAATTGACCCTTGGGAGTTGTTTATCTGATGCAGAAAGTTTTAGATGGGGTCATACAAAGAAATGCAATCACTGAGGTTACTTCTTGCCTGCCAGTCAGCTGGAGAGAAGAGTTAAAAAGTCTTTGGGCCACGAGGACGTGTGTGCTGACCTTCCCATCAGCTGAGCTCTGGAATGGCTCCTTGCGGATACTGTGGCTTCCTCCACCCATTGGGGACCTTCTCTTCCTTGTCCCTTGCACTTCAGTGTCCTCTTTGGAGGCCTCCTGTGTTTTTAACACACACACACACACAGAGTAACTTTGGTGATCCACATGCAATGAGTGTGAACAGTGACATCCCTCTGGGATGTGGCAGTGCTGTAAGGCTGCTCTTTTCCATGGCAAGGTCTGCTGGGACAGGTTTGTGGTGCTCCAGGAGCAGGCTGAGATTCCTGCTAAGGAGTGCAGGCAGCACTGCAGAAGGATGAGGAGGAGGAAGGTTTTGGGGTGTTCTCTAACTAAATTCAGAGGCAGTCCTTAAGTCCCCAGATTGCTTCCACCTCCTGAGAAGGCAGTGACAGCAGCAGGCCGTCACTGTGACCGCAGAGGGCCTCAGTCTGTCCCCCAGAGCACCTGTGTGGTCCCCTCCTCCCTCAGAGACGAGGCTGCTGAGGTGCACACTTCAGGGCTGGGTCACCTTTGCAAGCTGTGTGTGTGCAGACCATTCTCCTCCCTGAGCTGTGTCCTTTTTTCCATCATTACCCCAAAACTCACTTCCTAGGCAGTTTCACAGCCTGGCTGCCTCACCTGTCTCACGTCCTATTAATTAAACCAGAGGAGGTGGGAATTAGTGGGATAAAATGTGGGGGCAGTGGGGAGCAGGGAAGCACTAAGCAAAGGCCCGACCAAGTTTCTCAAGGGCAGGTTTCAGGAATGCCAGTGTTTTCATCATTTCATGTTTTAATTAATGACCTTGGTATAAAAATTAGTCTTATGCTAATGAAATGCTCTAGAGATGCAATGCTGTGAAATATCCTCAATACAGAGGCACATAATGTCATACCAGAAGACCTGGGTGATCTCGACATGAGTAGAAGTGATTAAATCTAAGAGTGCCAGCAGTGCAAGGTCGCTCACATAAGGGCAGATGAGGAGAACTTCTGCTACCAGCTGGGAACTGAGCAGCAGCTCGGGAAAAATGCCTGAGTCACGTAGTTAATGGTGGGTGACCACACTGCAGAGATGCAACCCAGCCCCAGGATGGGCCTGTTGTGTCCATCTCAGCATCACAGTAAGAAGTGGATGTAAGTCAAATAAAGGAGGTGTATAAAGGAGGAGTATGCCCAGGTGGTGTGTGACCCTGTGGCACGCAGGGCACCACCAGGAGCTGTGCCAGGCTCTGCGCATCTGCTGGCGTCACGGCTTCGTGGTGACAGTGATGGAAGGACCTGTGTTCCCATTGCTGACTGATAATATTTCACCAACCTCTTTTGTACCCATTTTCATTTTGATTCCGGGATAATTTGTATGTGGCCTTTCTTTCACTGCAGAGGAACACAAACCCAACTGTGATGTCTAGGTATTATTGACTTAGGGCATATATAGGCATGTGTTTTTATTTGATCACCTTCATTTTTCTAATTTTCTCCTTCCCATATTCTTTTTCCTTTTTATTACATTGCTGGCTGTTGGAGGCCCTTAAATAGAAATAAGCTTTCTAGGTAATATTTCTTAATAAAAAACATCATTTATTATTGTTATTCCCTACCAGTAAATGCTCAGCTCCTTCTCTCATTTGTTATAAGTCTAGATTAACATAGTTTGTGGCAAGGCTGGAATAGATATCTGAATATGACTGCATTTGTGTTCCCATCCTAGCTGCACCCAGTTGTAGGTGTGCTGACAGAGGTCAGGTCTCAGCCACTGGCAGTGTGTTATGTGTGCCACAGCTGGACACTGGGTATGGAAGATTTTTTTTTCAGGCTCCTGCATTTGTCCTGTGGTGGTGAGAGGTGAGAGGTGAGAGGCTGCTGACACCAGTGCCTGATCTGCACCCCTTGTTGTCCTCAAGTCAAGGTGCTGCTCGTTGAATCTCGGCTCAGGTCCTTCCCCTCCTGTTTGCTTCAACAGTTCATCAGAAAGTAGAGGCAGAGATGTCTCTGGAAGGCACCTGAGCTGTTTTTTACTGTACTGCCATTTCAACGAAAAGCCTTTTGTGTAAAAGACACAAAAATAACTAATGGCATTAATATAAACATATACTTTAACTACCGTTTAATGCTGTCACTGGGTTAAAATAATCCTGCATCCCAAGTGCGCAGTAATTATGTGGCGAATCTCTTTATTACAGGGTGCCAATCAAGCGACGACGTAGCTGCGAGTGAAATCTCTTTGTGTCTCCACTGATATTCCCAGCACGGAGCTGCGTGCTCCACGATGCTTCCGGAGCTCTGCGTGCCTGTGCCCAGGATGTCTCATTAAAACGTGGCTGCAGGAAGGAGAGCTGGGCACAGCCACTGTGCTTGGCCCTCGGGGAAGGAAATGCTTCTGCAAAGTACCTGTCCAGCTTCCTGTGTCACAGGGAAGCACACAGAAGTACTTGTTCTTCACAGAAGTACTTGTTCTTGTGGTGTGCACGGCCAGGTGATGCTCGCAGGCCACTGCACTGCAGCCTCCAACCTGGATGGGCGGGTGGTTCGGGCAGAAGCTGGTCCTGCCTTTGCTGGTCCTGGCGAGCACTGAGCTGTACACGCAGCCACCCTCACCGCAGCCCCGGGCAGAGCCTCGCTGGCGCTCCCAGGACACTGCCTGCACCACTGGCTGGGGCATGCTGCCTCCCTCGTGCTTGCACAGGGGGTGCTGGGACATCTCTTGCCATTCCTCCTGCTGTGACAAATGCACGGTGGCCAGGGACAGCGGCATGTGGAGCTGGAGGACTGCCAGACCTTGAGTGCAGCTGGCCAGTGGCTCCTGGCATCCCCACACAAAGACCAGGGCAGAGGTCAGGGCAGCCAGGTTAATTCTGCAGCCAGGGTCTCTGGACCCCAGAGAGTGGGGTGGGTTGTTTGGCTGTGACCTGGGGGCTGCTCTCAGCTGCTGGGATCTCATCTGCAACTTCTGCAGAGAGAGAAATCCTTGGGGAGAGGCATGGCATGCATCCTGTGGGACTGCACAGCAGCAGGGACTGCGTGGCTGCAACAAGTCTCTCCCTCTCCCACCCTTCCTGGCTGTTACTCATTGAGGATAAATCTTCCCTTTGCTTTTCCTCTCCTAGTTGCATTCCTCCCACTCCCCTGCCCCTCCACCTTTCATTTCTCCACCTTTCCCTTTACCACTGCCTTCCCCATGTCCATGCTCTAATACTGGTGGGTGAGTTTTTGAGCAGAGGTTACAGAAACAACCCCAGGTTTTGCTCTGGGATGGTCTATCCAAAAGGAGGGCAGGGGAAATGCATTTCCATGGGTTCTTGACTGAGGACCAGGGATGGTGGCTGAGGCCTGGCAGCTGAGGTGAACACAGGCTGTGTTCCCTAAGGGGAGCGTGTGTCCAGTGTGGAGCAGCAAGGGATGGGTTGGGCTTGAGGCTGGAGCCACTGCTTTTCCCAGGAGCAGTGTCCCAGCCTGGCCAAGGTCAGAGTTTGCTCTGTCATCCCTCCTGTCTATCATCACATAGACAGAATGGATTTTCTTGTACACAGATCCTTTGGGTATGATCAAAAATCTCACATCCTTGCTGGTTTGTGAGGGTCTGAGGAATCACGGATGTGGTTTCCTTGGTCCAAATTCCCCCTTCCTCTCCCCTATAAGCGAGATGGTGGCTGCTTTGCTGCTGCTTCCCACCAGGGCCTGTGTCTCGGCAGCTCTCGGAGGACATGATAGCAAATCACTTCGGGGACTGTTTATGATAAAAAGTGCAATACAAACAGATAATATCATCATACTCCACTATTAATAGGCTTAAATCCCAAGGCTGAGGAGAGGCTCCTGGAGAGCAGAGCTATCTCTCAAACACTTCTGCTGCAATTTAAAAGCACTCCCTAGCCTGGAAAGGCTAATTTCACATCTTTTTTTCTCCAGGGAGTATATTTAGGGTTCTCCCTGTTTGAGGCAGGAGGCCTCCATGCTGATTAGATTCAGCCACGGGTTTTGGTTGTCGTTCTCCTTGAGTTCCTATGGAACATGATGGAGAAGAACATGTTAGATGGTTGTATCACCCCCACTGAGGCCAAATCAGCTGTGAGCTGGGCAGGACATGCTTGCTGAGTGGTGTCCCCATGAATGTGCCACCCGGGGTGGGCACTGGGGACAGCTGGACAAATTTCCCCTTTCTCTTTATTGCTGCCACTGCAGTCCTTGGCTGGTCTGTGTGGGAGAGTCTCAGAGCTGAGGCAGGAGAGTCAGTAAAAATAAAAAAGGAGAAGAGCACGAAAGGCCAAATCCTTTTCATAATTAAGGCAGATGTCCCACCCTTTCAGTTTGTACTGAGGGATGGGAATTGCTTTTTCAGATTATTTCTCTGTCTGGAAAGATATTTGTATCCAAATGTTGCTGGTGTGATTGGTGCCTTGACTGGGCCTTTTAATTTCTGTGGCCCTTCTGGACGTTTTCATGCATTAGGTTTGGTGTCTGCTTTGAACAGTGACTCACTGAGCCTTAACCTGGGTCATCCCTGGTGATGTGCATGAAGGCAGTGGGAATGCCAGGGATGTAGAGTGGGGGGAGGGATGTCCTCAGCAGGAGGAACAGGCCTAGTAAAGATTGAGTTGTGCTACAGCCCTGCAGTGCCTTCAGGAGAGCATCTTCAGTTCCTGCAGCTCACCCTCCTGCCAACACCTGCTCAATGCACGGCTGGGCCCCAGTTCAGACACCTCTTCGTTCTGGCTGGTTTTAAATCACTGCGTTTCCCTTCTCCATTTCTTTTGCAGTGGGGGCTTTACCCCACTCAGCGTCATTTCCCTGCTCATCTCCGGCTCAGACAAGGCAGGAAACGTATTTTCAATGTATTAATTAAAATGTCTTTGCAGCAGAACATCTGCATGGAGAGCGATAGATCACCGAAGTGTGCGTGTGCGCGTGTGCCTGTGCGTTGCAGCCTCCCAGATAACGCATTGCTTTGCATAATTTATTCCAGCCAGCACAGCAATAATTTTCATAGCCTGTGATCTTCAAGTATGCGATTATCAATCTGCAACCCGGCGCCACATGACCCAGACGTTAGATTATTCCCGGATAAAGGAGATGCAGGGCGTTTGGCTCTCCACCACCTCTGGCCAAACGGTTGTACGGGATAAGATCAAGCACTGTTTTTGTTAGATCCCACCATGCTGAAGCAATGGATCTTCTCAGGTATTCATCACTGTCAGCTATTTTGGGAGAGGACGGTCTTTGCCAATGATGCTATTCAATTTCCTGATTGTTCAGCTCATATCAGTTTAGCTTGAAAGATAATAAGATAGAAACCAGAGACTTTCCAGTCAATAAAAGGAAACCTCAGAGGCTTTTTCAGTCTTGCATCTGTCATACTTTGTTGATATTTTAGCTGCCGAGCATTTGACAGCTGGTTGTAAAACTCTTATTTCCTCCTTTGAGAGAATTAAATGAAGAACATTTAATTTATTCCACGGAGGTTTCCCCAAGTGACCCATGGAACAGGTCTCTTTCTTGCAGCTGGACCAAATCTGGAGGGATTTGGAGCTTTCTTCACCCGAGGGAGGAAAAAAGTGATTTCATCACCTTTTCCCTTGCTTTTTTTTATCATTAAACCAATTCAGTGTTTTCCAGCATTGGTCCTACCTCCCGTGAGTACCACAAACCATCTTTGGCATCTGTGGTGCCATCCATCTGTGGTCCTGCTACTGGCAGCCAGCATCTCCTGAGTGGAGATCTTAATGCAGGATTGCACTGGGGTCCATCCACCTCCAGGCACTGGTGCAACTGGGAATGGCAACTGGGAGCATTTCTCCTGCAGCAGGCACAGGGTGCTCCTGCGTCAGCATGGGCAGACACACAGGTGGGCACCCAGAACCATCACCGGGGACATCCCAGCACCTTCAGCAGGTCAGGACTTTAATGGGCTCGTGGTTAATGTCACTAATCAATATCAGGGGAAGGCTCCCTTAAGTGTGCCAAGGGCAGGCAGCTGCTCAAAGCAGCACAGTAATTATGTATAGCCCGAGTAATTATTTTTGTCACATCTTCCTGCCAGGAGAAGACCATTTGTGGGCTGGGTTTAGCTACCTTCCACAACACGCCTGTGTCTTATTTATCCAGAACAATACTCTCAGTGTGATTTTGCTGTCGTCTTTTTCCTCTTAACGTTGTTTCCAGCCCACACTGCTTTTAATTTGGTGAGGTAAATTGAGACTGGGAGGGGAAGCTGCAGAAAACCTCCGAATTCCCATTCTCTGAGCAAAACATTCCCCTGGGATCTGATGGCACTGCTGAGTAGCTGGTCCTTCCCTTCCCAAGGGGCTTGTGAGTCTCAGTGGAGACAAATGCTGTTTTGGATGGCTGTAGTCACTGCACGGCCAGGGCTCGTGGTGGGATCTGCTCACAGCTTTGGAGCCCTCCCAGCAGCTCCTTCCTTACCTGGGGACCTCTGAGTCAGCAGCCCTGGTGCTGGCCTATTTTGAATGTCATGTCAATAAAAGGGGCATTACCGGAGCGCTGCCTTCGGAGTCCTGGTGCTGGGTTGGTGGGGATGGAGGAGAATTGCTCCCCATACTCTTATTTCAAGGATGCACACAGCCTGCCTGAACCAGCTAAAGATGGTGATGGATTTGAAGGTCTCTGCTCCTGGAGTCCTGGGGAAGGGAGATGTTCCACATGGCTCATTCTGAGCCCATTTCCATCCCCTTCCTGAAAGAACTCATGTTCTCCTGGATCTCCAGTCAGTCTTAAGATAGGAGAAGAAACTGAGATGGTGTCATTAACCCCAGATTTTGTGGATTGAATAGCTGGATTCCCATCTGAATTTCTAATTTGTTCACTGCTTTCACCCATCTTAGTTTTTTTCTGCTTTTCAGAGCCAAAGAGTTTAAACGTCCACAGCTGAGCCATAGCCAGTCCTGTCTTGTAGCTTCACCCACACATCTCAGCTATTCTGTCCTTTCTCCCTGTCTTCCTTCATCCCAAAACAGAGATGACCCTTAAACAGCCTTAGTGCAGGTGGCCATGCACAGGACCCAGTAGCCAGTCTCTATGGTGGCAGTCAGACATGGTACTGCCATTTCCCCTTGTCATGGACATCTTGGAAACGCAGCTTGAAGGTCCTGGTGAGGTTTCCCTGTCTGGATTTCGCACCCCTCACCTGTTGTCTCCGCTGTGGAGTTACACAGCTTTGAAAGGCACACTCTGTTTTGCATGGGGACAACCTCAAAGTCCGCTTAATACACGAGTGCTCACTCAGAGGTGTCCTTTCATTTACTGCTTTCACCATCAGCAATCTATAGAAGTTTAGGGTGCCTTAGGGAATTCCTGGCTTTAGCATCTCTTCCTTGGTAACAGTGCAGCTGTTCCTGGTGCAAATGGGCTTCTCCCGGCCCCCTCCCCACCACATCACAGCATCGCCCATCCTCTCTTTCTTGGCTTTCTCCCTCTTCCTTCCTCTTCCTCTGGGTGTACTTGCAAAGTGTTTGCTATGACTACTGAAATGGATATAGTGGCAGTTTGGGGAGAAGATGCTGTTTAAAGCTCTTTAATTTAAAGGATGTTAATTCACTCCACTCCTTTCTCGGGTGAGTTATCCAGCTACGTGCAAACCTCCTTTTCTCCGGGTGTCAAACAGGAGGATTGTTTTCTTCAGTCTATATTGAGAGACTTTGCTGTGCCCATGGCCCACAGGGCATCCCACAAGGACAGGTGGAGGAGCAGGGAGCTCGCAGAAGGCAGAGATGCTTTGGGGCACTATCCCAAAGGAGCTGGGATGCCGCTGGGACGCTGTAGCCCTTGCTGGGGCTCCCTGGGGCCAGCCCTTTCTGAAAACTCTGCTTTGTCCCTCCTGCTTGGGACCACAGGACAGTGGGAACCTGAGGCAGGCTGTGTTTGGCAGCCAGGGATCAGGGCGAAGGCACTTGCTGGGAATAATAATAAGAAACTTGGCTACAGATCTCCACCGCAGGTCAGGCACCCCAAGGGCTGTAGTTAACCCATGTGAAAAATTGGCTGGAGACCTCCCTGCAAACCAGGCTCTGCCTCCAAGGCAAGCTGGATAAATAGCTCTCCAAGCCAGGGGGGCAGCTCCAGAGAGAAGCCACAGGGCGATTCCCTGTGTTTAAAAGATCCCTGCAGTTACCATCCCAAACGATTCCTGTCCTGGGCCCATGTGTGCTCCATCACCTCCCAGGCTGAGCCAAGTGTCCCCCACACAATTGCTCTGCAATCTCCCCCCGTGTGATATTGTGGGATATTCCACTGCATTAGCGAGCCGAACATGTTTTTACTGCCCAGTGTCTCTCCATGCAATATTTCACTGTCTCCCTGGCTATTATCCTGGCGGCACAAAGTCCCATTGAAATTCATGGTGCAAGTCGCCCATTTGTTTCCTTTGAGCTTTGCAGGGTTGTTCAATGCAGCTTTATGCATATCATTTTTTGCTATGCAAAGTGAGGGTAATGACTTTACCTGCTCTCTTTCAAAGCACTGAACAAAGCCTGTCCCCATGCCGTAGACTGATTTTGGAATATTTGTTCTAGGGTTTGAGAGGGATGAATCAGAGCTCTTAGGGAATGTGCAATCTGATGCTCTGTAAATAAAAAAAAGTCATGCTGCATCTACATGTCTCCAAGGCAGGCGTGTGCTCCCTGTCAACCTTTCCTGCTGGAATCAGCTTCAGGGATGGCTTCGGCAAAGCTGAATAGCTTCATTTTAATGACAGCCCTGGAACAGCATCACTTGGTTTGGCCAGTGCCACCGACATGCCTTGAACTGGCTCTGTCTTTTGAGGGACAGATGTTGCCCCTCACGCATGACAAGGTGAGACTCCTCAAGCAAAGGGTCACTGGAGATACCCTTATGGACATCAGGAGTGTGGGAGAACAAAAGGCACAGCAGCAAAGGAAAGGTTTTGCTGTGAAGACCTTCAGACCCAGGCTGACTTTCCTCCATCACCACCCCAAAGGAGACTGAACCTCAGGTACCCACGGCATGGCTTTGATGTCTTGAATGAAGCCCCCAAACCGGTGACCACTTGTAAAAATGGGGTTCATGATGTCTCTGCTTGGATCTGTGCAGTGCCAGGAGGGCAGAGACAAGACTTCCCTCTCCATACACTGGTGTTTGGACATGGCTGAGCCTGCAGGGTGGATGCTGGACACTGCCCTGGGATGCATGGTTTAAAATGTGTGATTTGCTAGGCCATGACCCAAATTGCAACTTGAAGATTTAGTGACAGACTCCTTGGTTTGAAAGCACCCACAAGCTGAGAGTTATTCTCCAAAGAGAATTGTGAATAGCACCTAACAAGTGCACTGGAGAATTTCTCATTTCCTTCATGGACAATGTGTGTGTGACAGAGAAAAAGAAAAAAAAAAAAGACAAAAATCTTTAAAGAATTTACTTGTTTTGAATTATTTACTCTGTCTACTTTCTTGGAGTCCCCAGGAGGAAGACTCTGTGCAATCTGCATTACAATAGCATGTCAAAATATCCAGAAGGTCCAAAAGAAACCATCAACAGTGGGATGAGTCCCCTGGGGCCTTGGTGAAGGACATCCAACCGTGCTGTACTGAATCCAGAGTTACAGATGTAGGCTCCGCAGGGATGCAGGCACAGCAGGGAGACAGTGATCAGCATCAACAAGGATTAAGAGGACCAAATGAATCCCATTTTCAGACCTAATGGTCAGTACAAGCAGCACACAGTACAGGGAAGTGTCTCTGCTTTGAGAGGTGGGTGAGCAGGGATGTCTAATGGGAACTGCACCGTCCTCATGGACATCCCCTCAGCTGCCAGGCCCAGCAAGTAAAGGTAGAACTAGAGACCAAGCCAGTCCTGGATGTCTCCACCAGCTCCAGGTGGTGAGCAGAGCAATTCATGGTGCACAGTCACTCTGCACCGGGGCTGTGGGCTGGCAGGAGTCCCCCGTTCCCACTGCTGTCACCTTTCGCTGACTTTCATTGACTTCTTTAGAGTTGCAAAGTCAAAACTGAAAAAGAAACTCAGAACAAATGGGGACCTATAAAAACACTTCCAAGCTGCCAAGTCTACAGCAGATGCGATTTGCAATGGATGAGGTATTAACGCCCTGAAAAATTGGAGTAATGATGTGCAGTAATATTTGTCATCACCAAGGCTGAGTATGTTAAACAAAAATGTTTTGAAATGCAGCTTCTGCCTGGGCCTGGTAACTTTCCCAGATGTAAATATTGCAGTTGTTTTCCAAACATTCTCTAAATACCATAAGGCCTTAGTCCACTTAGAGCACTAACAGCCCATAAAATGTCATTTTTTGTTTTCTAATTAATCTGATGATTTTTAGATAGGATTTGACAACAGCAGTGAAAAAGCATTTCAGGCTGAAAAAATTTATCCCTTGGATGTCAAGTCACCCACAGCAACATCCCCTCATCCTGCAGGATGGTGACTCATGGTGGGGCAGATCTACTCACCCTGCAAGCCAGGGGACACCAGCCAGTCTCGCAGGAATGTGCAGGGGGAGATCACACCCTTCCTGCAAGGATCAGCCTCCCTTTTCTCTGGTGAGAGCTCCCTGTCGTGGTGCATTTTTCAGATGCCCACAGCAGAGAGGGGAGCTGGAGGCAGAGCCCTCACAGGGGTCCCAGGCAGAGCAAGGCTGGTTGGATTTTCACCCTCTGTGTAAGGGGAGTCGTTGCTGTTAAGGGTCTCACTGTGAGGGTTCAGGTGCTTGGGATTTTTAGGACAGCTGAAGCCACTGCTTTTTGGGGGAGATGAATAATAAAACCAAGCAAAGTACACCAGACCTCCATCCCTTGTCCGCATGGGGTCCCATGAAGGCGTGTGGGGACTTCTGGCTCTGCCCCAGGCTCTGCACAGAGGCATTCCCACATCACCACCTTTCCCTCCAGACTCCCCTGTTTTGGTGAGCACTTCCCTGCAAGGACACCAGGTTGTCACACTCACTGTGACACAAGGAGGATCCAGAGTCAAGCCCTGCTGCTGTGGGCACTGCAGGGGAACAGCTCAGTCCCTGCCCTGAGCAAGGACAGAAGAGACGTTGCCTATGCAAGGTCACATTTTGTTTCCTTATCTTACTCAACACCTCCCCGTTCTGCATGGGCAAATGGAGCAGTGCCCAGCCAACACTCTGTCCCTTGGCCAGCATTTCTTTCCAGGTGATTCTCAAAAAGGCAGCAGAAGAGCTCTCATTCCCATACCCCCTCCGCACCATCGTGGGAAGCAGCCAGGGTTTTATTAACCACCTCCTGTACCACTTGTTAAACTGGGTTAGGACTGCTCGAGCCTGCTGTGTTAGACATCTTCTGCTGGTGGAGGGGAAGGGCTCACAGAAGCTCTCCTGACCCCAGACACCTTTCTCACAGCACTCCTCCCGCCACCTCGCATAAATAGATCAGTCATCCCAGCACGGCTACGTCTTCTTTTACTCCTTCCTGTCTTTAATAATATTATCAATGTCTGGTTTAGATTTTTACTAAATATAGAGGCCAGAGTCTGGGCTGCCGTCACTTCCTCCCAGAAGAACTGGAACAGCTTGCTCAGAAGTACTTACTCCTTTTATTAATTTATCTTGGTTTGCGAAGTTGTTTGATTGCACCAAGTCTTTCCACCCCCCCGCTGACCTGGCAGCTGGAAGAAGTGATGCTGCTTAAAGCCTGTCCTTGATCCATGGGTGAGGCTTGAGGTTTTTGGGGCTGCCTCTCCCAAAGCAATCCCGAGGAGAAGGGACACTCTGTGCCAGCCAGGAGCGAATTTGCAGAGAGCCTTTGGCAAATCTTCCCTCTCCTCACTGCTGATCTCCACAGGTGAGGATCTCTAATGGAGTGCCAGTGGCATCCGTGTCCCCTCTGGGTGATTCTTCTTCCAGCTGCCAGGTGTCGGTCGCAGCTCCAGGGCTGGCATGAACCTGCAGTGTTTGTGAGGCACCAATGTGGGACTGAACCCTAGAACACCCTGCTCCTGGCACCAGGAGGGGCCTGGCAGTGTCTGTTCCCTGCCCAGGGAAACCAGGCTGTTCCTTCTCCACCAAAGGCAGGGGAGGGATGGGACCTCTTATCCCTCATCTCCCCGGGAAGACATTCGACCCCAGAGCTGCCCTCGTGGTGTCCCCTGCTATTTCATATCATTGCCTATGCATTTATTAATCCAAAGCAATTTCAGTCAGAATTCCTTGACTTCAGGGCATCCCATGGGACATGGGAGAATGGGATATCCCTGCTCCAGGGAGGAAAGGGTCTTCCATGCTTCAAGAGCATGAGCAGAGGTGGTGAAGGGAAGAGGAATGGAAGAACCTCAGAGCAAACAGAGAAAAAGAGCAACCCGCTCCTCAGAGCAACCCAGAGACCAAAACCCTGGGGACCGGGTCACAGCTGTGGAACAGAGGATGCTAGATCCATTCTCCATGCCTATCCTCTCCATCATGCAGGGTATCTCCTGCATGATCCTCCATGGGCACTTTCCCTGGGCCGTGTGTCTAATGCAGCCGAGTGCTGTGCCAGGTTGCCAGCTGCCATTTGGAAAAGGGCCATCACTTGCCTCTTCCCAGGCTGTCTCCCAGCTCTATTACTCCACGCTTCAGGTTTTTTGGCTGTGGTGGTGTTGGTGTTGTTGCTATTAAATTGAAAGGAGTAAAATTTCTCTCCTGCACCCATCCTCTCTCTCCCCTGCCACCTTCTTGCAGGGCTGCAAAAGGAGATCGCTTGCTAGGAGGTGGTTTTGGAGATGGTTTGTGACACCTCGAACCGTCACAAAAAAACACACGTGCCACTCCTTACCTCAAATGACAGTGCCTGGGGAGAGAGAAGAGCACTTCTGTTCCAAGGGCCGGCTCAGTGCCAGCCACACTTTAATCCTGATTAAAGGTGTGTTGTGTTGCTAAAACAGCATAAAAAACCTGCCCAAAATGGGGAGGCAGGATGGCAGTCTCTGGGACAGGTGAAGGGTGGTCTGAGGCAGGAGGATGCCTGGGAAGGGCTGAGCACAGGGGCTGGGGATCCCTGGGACCTGTGGGCGGGGGTCGTGGTCCAGCCCCGTTAGTGTCACGGCTCGTCCCAGTCCCCGTGCTCCCAGCATCACCTGGCGCTGCCCGGCTGGGACCAATTTGGCCCATGGAGGTCCAGATTTGGTGTGAGGGGCGGGGTGGCTGTCGCGCACACATGGGGACACAGAGATGTCCACACAGGCTCACAGAGCCAGACCCGTGTGTGTAAATACAGACACACAGACACACAGCCACACCCCGGACCCTGCACCCCCCCACTGCACAGATACACCCCAACATACAGACACACACCCCAATCATCGCCGCATCCCCTCAGGGTGTCACCACGCACACACAACA
>VZRQ01006475.1:1422377-1627715 GCA_013397975.1 Machaerirhynchus nigripectus | reverse complement strand
CCCGCCCATGGGGGATCCCCACTGCGGGGTGTCCCTCCGCCGGCGGGTGCGCCCGAGCCGGAGCATCCCCGGGGGAGCCCCCCTGCAACTGTTGCCTGCAGGAAGCTCCGGTGCTCCGGGGGAAGGGCCGGTGTCGCGGGCAGTAGCGTCGCCCCGGGGGCACGGGTCTCCCGCCCGGGTCGCCACGGCGCCGCACGGAGCGCTCGGACAGGGGAGGCTGTCGCCCTCACCCGAAATAACCCTGGAGGCTGCGAGCCTTGGGGTGGGAGCTGTGGTAGAGCCGCTCTCCGGCTCTGCTCCCCCCGCCCCCCCAATCCCTTCTGCATTCCCACGCCGGCAGTTGGGACCTGCCTCCCCCCACACGCGCTCCTTCAGCGGCTATTTCTGTCCTCGCCAAACGCGCCGCACATAGAGCTTTAATTAAAGAAAATTAGTGGAGGAGGGCGGGGGGGTGTCCGTGCTCCGGGGAGGGGGACGGTCCCCGGGACCTCGCCGGGTGCGACTCATGATCGCTGCCGTCGCTGATGGCTCGGGGGAGGCGGGGGGCAGGTGCCCGCCTGAGAGTTTGAGCCGCTTTCGCTTGGTTGGTTTTCTTTTTTGTTTTTGGTTTTTTTTTAAGAAAAGGGCGGTGGTGGGGGGTGGTACCGACACGGGAACGTGTTCCTTCCCGGAGGGTGTGTTGCAGTTTTAATTATAATGACAAATGTTGCCGTAAAGTTCCGTCTCGGTTCCTGAATGCAGGCAGAGCACGGAGCACCGGGAAACTCGCCCGTCGGATTGGGGTACTCGCCCGTCGGACCGGGCACGCGCCCGTCGGCACAGCGGAGTTGCCACAGAATTTTCTTGGTTGCGTTTTAAATGAGGCTCGGCCGGGTCTGGGGGTCCTCGGGGCGGCGGCGGGGCGGTGCGTGGAACCCGGGGGTGCCGTGGAGGTGGGGACAGCTCCCGCTCTCTGGCCAGGACCCCTCCAACCAGCCCAAACCCCCGCCGGTCCCCAGTCCTCGTCCCGCTCCATGTGGAGCGTGGCTACTCCTCCCGTGCGCGGCGGGACCCGACGGGCAGCGGCGTCCCGGTGCTGGGGAGATGCCGGCCCGCCGGGGTGCTCCCCGCGCAGCCCTTTCCTCCTCCAGCTCTCTCTGGACAGCATCCTCCGCACCTCCGCTCATCCCTGCCTTTCCGGGCCGGGCAGCCCGGGGGACCTGCGGTGCTGCCCACGTCCAGGCTGTGATTTGCAGCCCCGGGCAAGCCCCGAGGAGGGAGGGGACGGCGCGGACTAGCATCACCAGGCTCCCCCGGGGCAGAGCCGCCGCTCCCGCCTCCCCGGCCGGAGACTCGCCTCCTCCCGTCAGCTTCGCGCGTTCCGCCGCCGGTTCGCGCTGGATTAAATATTTAGAAGTTTGCAGCGGTGAATAAAGCGATCGTTAATAGAAATTGATGGCACCGATGCAAAGGGGGTGGCACCGGCGGCAGGAACGGCGCGGCTCAGCGGGAGCGGGCGGGGCGCTTCTGGGAGGGTTTTTAAGGGGTTTCACCCCAAGTTAAGGGTTTATCGCTCCGGATGCTGTGGCAGCGCCAAAACCCGGGAGCTGCTCTTCACATTTCCGATAACGTCTTTAAAAAACATGTTTTTTCCGCCCTGCCTGCCTGGGAGGAATAACCCTATGCCTTCGCAGAGACGAGGCAATCCGCTCGAATTTAGCACCTAAAATCCCCCGTCCGCACCTCCCGCCGTGCTGCCCGACACCATGCAGGGCTCACACTCCCCCAGACCCTCCGGGTTTGCCAAGGCAGCGGGGGGCAGTGGGCAGCGGGGTGCTGTCGGTAGGGACCGGGAGCGTGTCCTCAGCCCCCCGAAGTGCAGCGCTGGGCAGTGGGGGGACCCCCGTCCTGGGGAAGGCAGGGATGAAGTTATCCCGGTGACCTGGAGGAGCGAGCCGTCCCCCAGGGTGGAGTGGGAAGGACACGGGACTGGCCGGGTGGCCGGTGAGCCCTTGCCCTACACGCCGGGCTACGCCGCCCCGCTCCGAGCTTCAGTCAGCGCTACTGTCGGCGGCGGGGATGGGGCAGCGCTCGGCGGAGCGGGATGCGGTCCTGGCGCGGGAGCGGAGGCAGCGGGAGACGGGGAGGAAAGACGAGCTGGGATAGGATGGAGGGGCGAGCAGAGAGGGAAAGAAAGGGCGAGGGTTGCCCGCGGACCGGCCGGGGGTGCGGGCCCACCCGTGCCCTCTCCGCAGAGCCGCTGCTCCGTGGGAAGCCAGCGGCGATGGGCAGCGGCTTGGCCTGGGGATGGGGAAAGTGGAGGGCGGAGCGGAAAGCCCTGGGGCCGACTCGACGCCCCTGCTACGGGTGCCAGAGACGGTCTGTACCCCCCAGGGCGGGTCGGTGCCGTGCCCACGCCCGCCCACGCCCCTCACCCCGCTCTGGGGGACGCTCCCTCGGCCCGGCGCTGCCCACGCGTGTCCCAGCCCGGCCGCCGCTCCGGGCTGGGGCAGCGCCGCTCTGTGACAACAGAAAGTGGCTGGAAAGGGGCGAGGCGTCACACGCTCTGCCTCCGGGAGGCAGGGAAAGGCTGAGGGACCGATGGGAAGGCATGAATGAATGAATCTCCATAAAGAGCCCCAAGCAGCAGGGAGAGGGAGAGAGGAGGAGGAAGGACAGGAGGAGGAAGAGCCGGAGCAGGGCAGGCAGCAGCAGACGTGACGCCGGCAGGTAAGGGGGTGCCGGTGCCGCACGGCCCCGCGGTGCCCGGGATGGCAGGTTGGGGGGCACAGCCAAAGGGGGACAGGAGCTAGCGGGACCCTGCATGGGTTTGGGGTTTTTTTTTAGGGAGCATGTTTTCCTCCTGACTCCTTGCAAAACGTGGAGTCCCTAAACTTCCCAGGACTCCTTTCCTCCCCCGGTACTGCCGCCCTGCGCCCGCTGGCTTTGGAGGGTTCCGGGCTGAGCCCGGCGGCAGCTCCCGGCGGGGACCGGCCCCGCACCGGGGCAGCCCCGAGCCTGGCCAGCCTGCCCGGTGGCAACGCAACTCGGCCGGGCGTTTAGAGTTACGCTGCCGGGGGTATCCAGCTTCTGCCGCGGCCCCTTTGCTTTGGGGGCTCAGTGGGGAGCTCCTCTCCCCCTGGTCTCCATCCCCGTTCGGCGCTCCGTCCCTGCCGTGGTTACATAAGGCAGACGAGCCCGTAGCCAGCGCTGACGCGGGCCGGATCATCGGGATCGCACCCAGGGATGCCCAGAGCTGAGCTCAGCCTTGTCCGGCTGCTCCCCATCCTCTGCCCCGCTGCCCGCGCTGAGCCACCCGCTGCCTGTCCCTGCATGCTGCGGGCACCGTGCGGTACAGGTACACCCCTGCACACCCTTGCACACCCCTACACACACACACACCCTGCCCTGTCCCTGGCTCTCCCGCAGAGCTGCCCCGCACTAACGGCGCTGGAATGCGCGGAGCCCTTGGAGCGCACGGCCGCACGCACGCCCCGTCCCATGGAGCAGCCTGGCTACCGCAGATGGGCCCACGCCAAGGCGATGCACACTGCAAGTGTTTGCACACAAACACAGCGCTGCAGGCGGCACACGGGTCACGCTCCCGCACACACGTGGGCTGGTGCTCGCCGGGGGCCGGTGCTCGCCAGTGCCGGCACGGGGGTGGTGGGTGCTCTCCTCGTGCCGGACGGGGCCGCCTCCCAGCCCAGGCGGGCGCTGGGAACTCGGCTGGGAACGCTGCAGGCCTGGCAGGGCAGCCCTGGCTGGCTGCGGTGGGCAGCTCTGCGGCTGCCCGCAGCTTCCCCCTCCCTGACCGAGGTGCTCCGAGCAGGGATCAATAATGCCTTTCTGATTGGCTTCAATTCCCCATTCAAAGTAGTCACTGCATTAGGACTTGATTTTTCTCCCCTTTGACTCCTGGCCAGATTAGATTGTGAATTTGGCTGATTTCAAGCTACTGGGGGAGGGCAGAATCATACAGCAAGCGAGAGAGAACTGAAATATCCTACAGGATCCCCTGGAGGGGAGAGAAATCAGGTCTAGATAAGAGCTTGTTCTCCCTGTCTGGCTAATGCTTCCCTGTTTGATGATCAGAAAACACAAGATCTAACCTCTCACCAGGATGCTTAACTATGAAAGGTCAGGCTTTTGGCTTGTGCTAGGTGCAGGGTTTGTTGTTGTGAGCTGTGGTTTATGTACTCCGGTTCTCCCGCTGTATGCTGAGCACAGGAGTGCCCGATGCATGCAAACAGAAGGATGTGGTCAGTGCTTCCGAGGTTTACGAGTCAAGCTCTGGATGTAACGCCGGGGTTGGAGGAACTGCGGTGGGGACAGGACACGAAGTCCATGCCCTGGAGAGCCCAGAGCTGACTGTTTGTCAAATCTCGGCCCCATCCTTGGGCAATTTTTTCCAGTACTTATTTCTCCATGTATGTGCTTGGGATAAGTGAGTGGGTTATGTCAGTGAAGCCCTGCATTCCAGAAGGACACGGACAGCAGCAGCCAGGAGCATCCCAGCCACACTGGTCAGGGTGCTCTTCCCTGCTGGCTGCTCCAGGGCCAGCATTTCATGCCGAGAAAAGCCACAGCAGCACAGTGTCGCCTTCAGCATCCCAGCTGCTGGCACTTGCTGTGAATTTGTGTTAGCTCCAGGTGAAGCAAAAGCCTGGGATTATGTGGTTTCTCAGCAAGGGGCACTGGGAAACCTGGTGGAGCAGAGGGACATGTGAAGGAGCTGTTGCAGGGCAGTGAGGAGCTTCAGGAGGAGAGGATGTGGGGCTGGGGGCTCGCTGCAGGTAAGCTGTGCTGTTCTGGGCTATGGGGAGGCAGCTGTGGAGTCACCAACAAGGCTGTGAGGTGCACGGTTGAGGAGGTGGGAAGGTACTGTGGAGGCTGTAAAGGGGTATGAGCAGGGAGCACAGCCTTGAGCAGTGTTTGACGTGATTTGGTGCAGCTGCTGGATTTTCTTGGTGTTGCAAACCCAGGGCTTGGGGAGGGTTTTAGTGAGCCTGATGGCAGGACAGCTCTGGGGATGAGTATCTGGGTATGGGGAGATGGAGATGTGATGGCCAGCAGTAAACTGGGCCCAGAAGAGGCTGTTGGGAGGAGAGGAGCTGTGTGGAGCTTGACAGGACAGCTATGGAGCCAGACAGAGCCCAAACCGGGTGAGGAGGGAGGCGGAGCTGTCAAAGCAGTAGGTCTGTGAGGACCTTGGGGTGAAGGGACTGGAGACCCTGAGCCTTGGTCCCATGTGGGCTAAACCCCCAGCAGAGTGGTGCCAGAGGCTGGGTGGGCAAAAAGAGGACAAAGAGCATGAAGTGATTTGTGTGGTGGTGTTTGGCTGCTGGAGTGGGGAGTGTATGTACCCAGCACAAGGGTTATCTGGGTCCCTGAGACATCCCTGTAATAGGAACAAATAATAATAAATATCAAAGAAAGGAGTTGTGAGAGTTAGCTCCGGGTGAGGGGGACTTGGAGCCTCCATGCACCATGAGGAGCTGGGGCAGGAGCGTCTGGGGGAGGGGGCACTGAGGGTGCAAAGGGTGTATGAGGCTGGGTGAGGGAGCTGGGGGACACAGCAGGAGGCTGGGGAGGTGGAGGTGGGAGTTGGTGTGGTTGTGGCAGCAGCCCGCGAGAAAGCTTCGTGTGTTTGAAAAAACACCTCAACAAACAAACCCAAATCCCTATCAGTCAGGGAAGGCTTAAATCTGTTGTTTGGGCTTGGCCTCTGCCCTATCTGATCTGGTCCCTCGTGCAGTGTGAGGTTCAGGGTACAATTCAAGATGACCCAGAGGCCGTAGAAGCACTGCTCATGAGGAAAGCCCTCTGCTAATGGAAGTGTGGCCAGCTCCCTCAGCGAGCAGAGCATCCCACATCTCTGCCCTCAGAGCCTGAGCTCGCTGTCCTCTCTGGGGACTGGTGAGGGAGAAGTGTGGTCCCAGAGCTGTGACCCCTGTTCCTGCTGGGTGGGGTCCTGCCCCACTTGGGGACCAAGCCATCAGGGTTTGGTCAAACACACGCATCGTATGTGTTCAGGGCTCTCAGAAAAGCCAACTGACCACTACTCTGCTGGCCTCCCCTACCCCTCTCTCCTTTGTGCTCAGAGGGAACCAGTGGGAAAATCTCCAAGATGTGGGGTTTTTTTTTTTTCCTTTCCTATTCCAGCATTTCTTTATGAGCTGGACAAGGGCAGTCTCTGAACCTCATTCGTATTTTTAAATCTGCAGGAATAAGTGTATGGAAATGTATGTGTTTTACTGTATCAGCTGCTATCAGCTTTTAACTTTATTACAGTAAGTGCAGAGTTTTTCGTGGGCCAAACTAATTCACTGGATTTAATGGAGTTAAACTGCAGGCAGATTTGGCTACTTGTTTGTGTATATCTTTGTCAAATGGACAGGCAGCGATCATAAAATTTTATACTCTCTATGGCATCTTTTAGGGAAAAGTCTTTCAATATGTTTTATAAACAGCTTGCATATTTTTCTACAGTGTATGCTCATACCTAACACAAGGCACTTTAGTGCTGCTTCTTTTTTCCCTCTCCCAGAGCTATATGTACGTACGTGAACTTGGATTTCCCTGCATTATTTTCTCATGTTGCTTTCCTTAAAAAAGTGTCTTTAGCAGTTTTTAAACAATTTAACTGTATTTCTTTCTTTCTTTTTGGTGTATTTGGGTCTCTTCCTAGGAGTGGTAGTCAGAACCCTAACCTTTGGTATGAAGGGCTCAAAATGAGGGAGGAATAATGTTTATAAAGCCTCTTGCTAAGTACCCAAAGCACTCCTAAACTGTCCCAGCTGCAAATGCATGATCTCAGGACCTTTCACAAGTACAAACATCTGCTGTGATACCTTTGAGGGGCTGACTTTTTCCCCCCTTCTTCCTGAGATACTGTTTTCTTTTATTTTCACGATGTGATGATAGCGGTTTCTTGACCTGTTCTGGGCTGGGTTTAGATGCTGCTTGTGCAGGGCCTTTCCCAGTGTAACGTGGAGCAAACCGACACTTGAAGCTGTAGAAAACGTGTATTTCTAGGAGATGGATTTATTTTCTAATGAGGTATTTGATGCTTTTCCAGGCTCTAAACATATTAGACCCAGATCTGTGGCTGCAGGGCATTGGGAGGGGAAGTGGTTGATGAGCTGAGCTAATTAATTACACTTACTTATGACTTATCAAATGGTCATCACCACCCGATATGGAGCACTTGAGTGTGTGGAGTTGAGGGGAGAGGATGTTGATATGTGGGATAAATGTAAAGCAGTGGTCAATGACAAGGCCGTAAATAAATCTGGGGATTCTGGGGACATTAAAGTAAATTGTGGGTAGGGAGGTATGAGAGAGACTTGATGTCAAAGGAACCCTATAATGTATTTATATTCCCACTCAGGATTTCCTGGGGTTTCTAAATAATGCATTAATTCAATTACACATTCTTAATTAGTGTTTTCTCAAACTGGAGCAGCATCATTAATTTACTGCGTCACATTTTTATTTTGCTGGTGTGGTGAGTTTCATTTTTGACTCTTTCCCCTCTCTGCTTTGTGAGACTCGTAACACTCAGCTGTGATGCTCGTGCCACAAGCTGCAGCTTCCTTGGGAATACCAGTTTTCTGTATCGTGATTTTTTTTCCAATATTTTTTTTTTTACGCTGACAGGCTGCACAGCACTGACCTGACCCCGTAATAGGAGGAAGAGGGAGAAAAAGAGCCCAGATCTGAAGCAGCTCCTTTTGAATGCTGAGCAGCATCTGTTCTCCATAGAGCAGGGCGATCTGCAGCATGCTGGGGCAGGATTAGGCCCTTTGGGCTCCCCCAAATGCGGTTATTTGATTTTTTTTCCTCTCTGGAAACTCATGGTACTTGCAGGGATGGGTGCTGCCTGTCCCTCTGGGGTGGCTGTGACACACAGGGCTGCTCCTCCCGGCACCTGGAGCTGCGCAGGGATGGGGAGGCACAGGGTGCTGTGTGTCACCCCGCGGGGCTCGTCTGCCTGCTTCTGCACGGGAAAGGTTGAGGGAGAACACCTTTGCTGCTGGGCCCTTCACTGCCCTGCCCCGAGGGAAGATGTGCTCCCCAGAGCTGCTCTCGGGCATTTGTTTCCTGGCACCTCCTGGAAAGCAGAGCCGGGTCAGTGGCACATGTGCAGGGTGGGTGCTGGTGCCAGGGCTCTGGTCCTTGCCACAAGCCAGGCTTGGGCCTTGCTTGAAACGGATATATTACCTGGTTTATTCACGTTATAGGACGGTAACTGATCAGGGGGGCGAACGCAAGCCCACACTGCTCCCTCCAGGCGGTGCCTTCCAGACCAGCCCTTACCCCAACTTTCCAGAGAGCAGTTTGGGCTTTCCTACCCCGCATCCCGTTTCTCCCTTTTTAATTTTTGTTCCTGGCTTTGCTTCCCTTCCCCACCCTGTGCCCACGCTCTGCTCTTGCTCGGAGGCGAGCGGTGCAGCCTCCCCAGCCCCATTCATCACCGCCTGCTCGCCAGGCACCGGCAGCCGCCGCTCCAGTGATTGACTGCGGCGGGGAGTGAATCTAAAATCATTACGCTCCTGAGACAGCTTTTAAATATGAGGAAAATCAAGTCTGTTAAGAAGCCTTGTGGAAAGGGTGTCTCCAGCCAGGGAATTCCACGTGGCACCGGGTGCTGTTTGGATCCAGAGGAGACTCTGCTGCTCTGGACCTCATGGGTGTCCCTGTGTGAGCGTGGACCACTCCGTGCTGGTGTGATGGGAGTGGGCAGGCAGCTGCTGGTGGAGAATTAAGTAGAAATATTTCACTGTAGAAAACACTGTTGTGTAAAGCCATCCATCTGCTGCCTGTCTAACGCTTTGCATTAATTAATGGGCTGATTGATTAGGAGAACCTTGCAGCAGCCGGATGAGGGAAGTGATTCTTGTCCTCATGCTACAGGTGGGGGGAACTCAGAGGTGCAGAGGTTAAGATTAAGGTTTCCAAGTTGGGTTGGGTTTTTTTACGATTAGTGAAGGCTACAGTTGAGACATTGGTCTGTCTTGTTTTACTGGTTGATCAGTCTGATTTTTTGGATGTGTTTTGCCTTCAAGAGCAGTTGTGAGACATTGCTATGGCTGCGAGTCAGCCCTGGAGAGTCTCTCCTGGGATCTGATCTTGCAGCGTGTTCGTGGCAAAACAGCAAAGTCTGCTGCAGCTCTTGGCTGTGGTGTTTGCAACCAACAGTCTCTTTTCTTTCTACTGGGAAGGACAAACTCTCACCATTTGTTGCAGTGTTGGCTGTTTAACACACCTTCCTCTCACTCCACAGCCTTTACCAGTCAAGGCTTCCTGTAAGCATCCCCCAATTCCTCACAGTATCTCTCCTGGCCACCTGCAGCTGGCGGAGGCAGGTTACTGATGGCTGATGCATGGAGCATCCCTCTCCTCCACGCTACGATGAGTGCAGCTTTTCAGGAACGGTGCATTGAGCAAATGTCACTCCACAGCCCCAAAATCTATCAAAGGAAATGACAGTGGCTGTGAGCATTAATCATCCTGTATCATCAAAATAAAGTTGTTGCAATAGAGAATTGTCAAAGGATAAATGTCTTGACTTCAGCTCAGGGCTGGTTCCTTTAATGCTGGCGTTTCACCAAGCAGGAGGTGGTAGTTGTGTGGCCCTGGGGCTCATCTTGTGACATTATTAATTAACCCTTCCCTCTCCAGGCTAAACAGTTGGTCAGTCTGGTTACCAGGAAAGAGCCTGGGACACTTGAGAAGTTGAAGTAGTTTCTTTTCATCATTGTGCTGAGAAATTTGTGCCTGGCCTGGCTTGAGTAAAAGCAGGGGTGTGTGGAGCAGCACTTGAGGGGCACTTTCCACTCACCCTTCTTAGCTCTCACTGCCCAAAAAAAAAAGGTAGATTTGTTAAAGCAATGCAAAAAAACAAGCAATGATTAAAAAAAGGTATTGAACATCTGATTTGCAGTGTAAAAATACCTGTTTCTGCTTTACTCCTGCCAAAGGATGGGGCTGGAAAGCAAACCCTGTAACCCTGGTGCTGGTCTGCACCTGCTCAGGGTGGGGCCGGTGCAAAGGCTGATGTGGGCTGGCATCAGGAGCGTGACAGACACGGCATCCATCGGGACCAGTGGGATGAGGGATGGGACTGCTGCTGGCACCGAGCTGACTGTCTCCTGGGGCTGGAGGGAGGCACGGCAGTAATGTCACTTCCAGCCGCCGTCTCCTGGGGAAGGTGGTGCTGAGCAATGAATTGCGAGGTCTGGTGTGCGGCCCAAGGGGGATGGAGAGCTGCTGGAAATCTCTTTGTGTTTAAAATCTGGGAGTTCAAGCCAGTCTCTTGTGTTTTCTGGCACCGCTGAGCTTCCATGCTGCCTGGGTTTGAGCCTTGGTCCGTGGGGGCTGCAGGGGCCTGGCCCGTGCCAGGAACAGGCTGTGCTTTGCAAGCTGTGCAGCGGAGCAGGACACTGAGGGGGCACAGGAGTGGAGCTCTGCCCTCGCCCAGCTCTGCTGGGCAGGCAGGTGGGGCTGGGAATGAGGGGTGCACATAGGGTGGATGGGGATGGACCCCTCGCTGAGCCCCTCTGGTGTTCCTCACCTGGCCTGGCTCCTTTTTTACGTTGTCTGGGGAAGTGTGGAAGCCCTGGGCTCAGGAATAATGCAACTGCTTCTGGGGAGCACCTGCCACAGAGGAGGAAGGGGAAAACTTCAATGAACCAACACATTTCAACCTCTGTCTCAGTTCACAAAGGAACAGAAATTGGGCTGTGGAGTTTGTCTATCTGCTTCACGTATGAAAAAAAGGGGGAAGTAAATCTGTGGGATGAGATTCTTAAAGCTTTGTTAGAAACCGTGTAATCATTTAGGCTGGAAAATACCCTAAAAGACAAAGCCCAGCCATAGGGCTTACAAGCAGAGTGAACATCACGGCCCCATCCAAGTTCAGAGAAGTTTGTCTCATTTTTTACTGTGGTGGCTCAGTTTGTTAATCTTGAGCTTCACTAATGGACTTGATGATCTTGGAGGTATAATATAAATGATTCTCTGATGCTCCAACAGTTTTTCAGAAAATCCTCTTCTATATTAAAATCCTGTCCAGTTGTGAACTAGCTTGTAGGTTCTCTAATACTACATTGGCTTTATGAAAAAGCCCCAAACTTTCTGCATGGCTTTCCCCCTCTCTGCCAGTAAAGAATGGATTATTCATGTTACGATTTTTTTTTTGTCCATTCCAGTCCCGAACTTAACAAAAAAGCCATAAAACAGCATCAGCTTGTATAGCCCTTAGGACAGCACACTCTCTTTTGCACTGGAACTCTTTATTCGTGGGGGTAAACAGAGTAACACACTTCATTTTAATGAGGCTGGCTTGGGAATTAAGTGTGTGTCACTTATTGATCTTGCTTTTTCTCCCCATTTATTTTGAAAAGCTGTTGTCTTTATTTTCAGCAGGTAAAATTGGAAGTGTTGTTGCAAATGCTGACTTACTTCTGTGGTTTAGATTGCAAGCAGCTCCTCAGAGCCAGGGCTTGTGGGGTCCTTCCCTGGAGGTGCTGAGTTACAGGTAACCTGTTCTGCACACAGTGTGTAAAGAGCCAGGCATGGGGACCAGATGGGAAACAACCTTCTGAGCTGGTCAGGTTTTCTGTGACCATCTGAGAGCCCCTCATCTGTCATCAGAATGCTGTCCAGAGAGCTGCCTTCAGTGGGTAACCCTGGAGGTGAAGTGACACGTCCAGGGTTATCTGGGGTGTCAGCACCAGAGCCTTGCTGGGACCAGGTCCTTCGACACCTGCTTCTGCACTACCCACACAACTTACTTCCCTTCTTTGTCCTTAGTTTTGCAGTGCAAGGAAATTTTTGTTTAATTTTAAATGTTCTCCTAAATCTTGGTGACGGCAGATTGACGTAAGCGTGTGCTGGATCAGGGCCTGTTCTCTTATGCATATGGATGCGGACACAGCTGTAAGCGTTTTCCATCCCGAGGCTTCTGCAGGGAAGGGAGAGATCTTCGCTCCCTGCCCATGGACGTGTCCCCTCTCCCCTTGCACCAGGGGCAGCAGCACTGGGTGCCCTGGCCTCCAGCGTGAGAGCGTGGGGGTGAATTTGGGTAGAATCGCTGGTTGCTTGGCTCAGTCATGGTCCACCAAGTTTCCTGCTGAAGCCAGTGCATGTGTGCAGCCTCCTGGGACAGTTGGGAGCTGGGCATGGCTGTGGGGGGAAAGCCTCTGTGTTGTGGTAGCATTTTCCTTGGACCACACAAGCTGGGAAGTTCCTCCAAGCCTGATGCTCTTGGAGGTTTTTGGGTGGTGTGTCAGCACATCAGCAGAGAATTATTTGTTGGCCATGTCTTGGCTGCCAGAGCTTGCCCAGGATCTTGCTTTTGCTGGTGTCACCAGCAGCTAAAATGCGGCTGCTGCCTGGGGGTGGGAGCAGCAGCTCCTGAAAAGGGTAGCACCACCAGGC
Organism: Machaerirhynchus nigripectus; assembly: GCA_013397975.1. Taxonomy (NCBI): domain Eukaryota; kingdom Metazoa; phylum Chordata; class Aves; order Passeriformes; family Dicruridae; genus Machaerirhynchus; species Machaerirhynchus nigripectus. The sequence continues at coordinate 1,615,289 of VZRQ01006475.1, read as the reverse complement.
TGGCTCAGATGGCAAGGCAGGTCGTGTTCATCCCAGCTGGTCAAATGCAGACAAGGAGAGTCCAGGCTCTGCATCTCTCCTCATGTGTGATATCCCCTCAGTCACGCCATAGCCCATGTGCTTGCTCAAGAGAGCAAAAACTGCTTCCTCATCCCTCTGCAGTATCTGCAGCATCCGAGGGGTCTCCATCCATTTACCAGCATGGATTGTGCCCGTGAAGCTCTTGAATCCTGCTGGATGCAGCCTGATGAAGCTGCGGGGAGAATATTGAAAGAAAAAGAAGGTGGTGGAGGGAGCAAGTCAGCCCAAGTCTGTTTATGGCGGTTCCATTTTGTTTAAAAGGGATAGCAAATTATAAACCATTTAAATATTTCATCTGCAGAAGAGCCCTGAATGAGTTTGTACTACGTGTGCGTGTGTGATGAATGAGTGGGGATGGCAGCAGGAGCAGCAGCGAGCACCAGCCCGGCTCAGGCCCATGTGCATGTGGGGGAAGTGGTTGTGTTGGTTAAAGTGTTTTATTTAAAAAGGGAATTTGTATTTTACTCTTTAGTTGGTGAAAGTTACCGCTGTCTTAACAGGTTGGGTTGGATCTGGAGACGAGGGCCTCATCCTGCTGCCCAGAGCTTTCTGCCTGCTGGGTGCCTGGTGACTCTGGAGGATGCTCAAAATAGCCCCAAATCAGAGCTGTGCCTGCCCAACCTTGTGGAGAGTCACGAGGTCACTGGTGTAACTGGGAGGAGAATTTGTCCTTCTGGCTTTAAAAATAGCTGTATTTTCTTTAATGGCATTTTCCTTGGGGCAGCCAGGAGCTTGCAGGAGCAGCCCATTTGAGGTGCTGCTGAGTGGGAAGGGGTGCCAGGACACCCCAGTTAATCCCATTTCTAAACCACATTTGTCTCTAAAACTGAACCAAACCAAGCAAAACTCTGGATTTCTTCTTCCTTCCAAAATTTTGAATTCGACTGGCTTCCTAGAGCCAGGTTGAAGATGTTTTCTCTGTGGAAAATGGTCTCTGGTATAACTAAATAGGATTCTGTAATCTCCGGCAGCTGAAGTGTTTAGTTAGGGTCCAAGGGTGGTTTTTTTAATCCCATCTCTGTCCGTCCTTACCAAAGTGTGGGGTTTCTAGCGATGAGCGATTTGGGGCTTATCTCTGGGAAGTGCCGTGAGTGCCAGGCCCGTGCTTACACAAGGAGAGAAATGCATGAATTTTTCCACATCAGTAGGAGCTGGAGATTTTGCTAAAGGTGTCTCCAGCTGCAAGGAGCGAGATACGGCTCTGCCGGAGAGCTCCGGAGAGGCAGAACTGAGCAGAAAATTTAAATGTGGATTTAATGCCTCAGAAAGCCATCTGTAAGGGAAGGTGCAGGTGCTGGCCGGCTCTTGGCCATGCAACAGGTCACTCGGGCTGGCTGATTGTGAGGCTGCTGGAGCACAGGCATGGTGGCTGTAATCTGACTTGGGAGATGTTCATTAGGGAGCCCTGGGCTGTCTCAGGGCTGTGGCACAGCCCGAGGCCGGTGCTGCACCTCTGAGTGCTCTCCATGCACTGCCTGCATGGGGTCCTGCTGGATCCGCTGCTTCTGTGTCCATTTTTGTATGGAAAAGCTGCGTTGCAGGTTGTCAGGGCCTGGGATGCAGGTGGACAGACTGACCACAGCCAGGGCAGGGCGGTTGGGGCGCAGTTGCCGTCCTAATTCCAGCCTCTGCCTGTGCGTGCTGAAGGAAAAGGAAAAGCAGGAAGTAAAATCGAGCCTGTGTTTGTTGCCCCGTTAGCTGGTGGGGCAATGGCTGAACCTCTGAGATGATGCTACACAGCACTTTTGTAGAGTTACGGGGTAACTGGGTTAAACCCCAGCTCCGTGTGAGCACGGGGTGAGAACTGCACCTCCTGCTGCCGCTCATTCCCCTCTGGCACCGAGGCTGTGCTGGGCATCCTGGTGTGGAGGGCAGCTCTGTGGGGGCAAAGCGGGGCAAAGGGGCCCTCAGGGGTGATATGGCCGTAGTTTAGAGCAGTTTGTAAGGGATTTGATCACAGCTTAGGAAAACTTTCTCCCTCTCCTGTGTGCTAGTGATGACTCTCCATCGGAGAGCTGTGCAGAGCAAACCCACGCTGGGAGGGAGCATCACCTCTGCCCTGCTCCGTGTCTCAGGGCTGAGAACCGTCTGTGCTCAGCCCGCCCACAGCAGTGGTCGTGGTCAGCCACGTGCTGTGACCCCTCGGTGCAGCAGTGCCCTGTTCGTGGGGTCCCCGCAGCCTCCTGTGCCCCCAGCCTCGCTGCTGCTGGGTGCTCCCCTGAGCACCGCACCGGCCTTGCCCTCGGCCGTGCCCCCTCCTCACACCCCACCCCGGGGGTTTGTTGCCATGTCAATTTGTAAAACAATACTTCAGCATTACCCAGTGAAAACACAGACGGCATTGTACAGCTGGGAGCAACATTGATTGAAGTGATATTTAACCCAAGGAAAATACATGATACATAGTCTAGGATTCCTCGCTTATCCATCATATAATGCAGTTCATGGGGATTAAATATCCCTCCTGTAAAGTTGGTTGAGATCAGTGTTGTTATTTGTTTTGCAAATGATCCTGACAGTGATGCTGAGAGCTATTGATTACCAATGGTTCCTTAAAAATTACTATTATACTGCAAATTACAAACCTTGGGGGTATCCAGTTACATGATAATGGAAAGGCATTGGTGTGTAATGACACATGCATCATAACAAATTTGCTCTTGCTATATAATGGAGATTGAAAGGGACATGATTTATGACCAAGAGGATTAGCTGCCTGCCATGATACGTCTAAGGTAACATGACAACTGTCTAGTTGTTCGTCGTGGCAAGAAGTAGTGATGATTAGAACAATTTAGAAATAGATGAAGGGAAAAAAAAAAAAGCAAAACCTCCTCTACCTTTTCATTTAAAATACGTAAACCACTCTTCTAATTAATAAATAGCTAAAATCCCTCCATCACTCTCCCAGGAGCATCCACAAAGCACTGCACAGGTGCAAACCAAGGCTGCCAGTCCAAGTGGAACTCCTGGGTTTGCCTGGAAAGCCCTTCAGAGCTTCTGGCCGTGGCTGTGATGGAAGTGCAAACAAGAGCCCTGAATCTGCTGGGAATTTCAATGCACGTGTGCCCTTGAAGCCAGTGGAGGACACTCGTGTTGAGTTGTGCGCTCTCATTCCTGATGATGAATGCCTGATAACACAACTGCTTGTCTTCCAGGCTCTCCTGGTCTTTCCCAGCTCCGTAGCTGAGGACTGAATACTTGATGTGTTTGAGAGCAGCTTGAGGGCTGCTTTGGCCTGCGGTGGCTGGAGCGGTGTCACAGGAGCCTTGCCTACTTGGGGGGCAGGGCTGGGTGCTGTGACCTTGCCCTGCCATCCTGGGATGGCACAGAGGGCTGGGAGGAGGATTTTGCATTCAGGAAGGTGTGTGGTGTGAAGGTTTAACTCCCGTGGCCGTCCTGCGCTCCGGGCACGCTGCAAATACCAAACGCCAGCAATGCAAACAAACCTTTTCCTCATCACCCAGCTGATCCACGGCGGAGCCCACAGACAGCAGTGCCTGTGGGCCTGTGCTGCTGTGTTAAACATGCTCAGCTGGGCATGGGGAAATGCATGTCCAGCAGCCAGTGCCAGCAGAAGCACTTGTAAAGCAAAGGGGAGGGAGAAGCAGTTTCCCTTCTTCACCAGCACCTCCTCAGCATCTCTTATCGTGAAGTTGTGTACTGCACTGAGAGTCACCAGGCTGCCAGTGTGGAGCAACACCCACGGACAGGAGTCCTCCTCCACAGACACTGATTTGCTTTTGCCCTGTGCTCCTTTATTCTGTGGTGCTGCAGTAGTGGGGACACTTGCCCAGTAATTTCTTTAGAGAATTTTAGCACTTAGTAACGTGGCACTTCAGAAGGGGTGCGTACTCGTTTAGGTATTATTCTGTACAACATCTAAAGATCCAGCTCCAGCCTCCCATGGATCCCACTAGCTCCCACTTGGAAATGGGATGGAGGAATTTTGAAATAATAAAAGGTAACTTGGGGCCCACACGCACTAGTGGTTGGTGGGAGGTGAGTGCGTCCCTGAGCACGAGCAGCTCTGTGCTCTTAACCACCTTATCCAGAGGAATTATTCCCTCTGCCTGAAGGGGAAACAGTGTCCTGGGATGAGGCTGCCAGGCTTCCTCCCAGAGGGAGGAGAAGCAAGGGCTCCTTGAGACCGCACCATAGAAGCAGTTTGTGATACAAAAACCGGTGCAGGGTAAAATTCTCCTCCCTGTGGAAGTGCTCACCCTGGACTTGTAATAAAGCATTTATTGTGCTGTTTTCTCAGCCCAAGTCCTCTGCAGGTCACAATGTGCTGTACCCTGTCTCGTGGCCCTTTCCTGTGTGTGATGTGCTTCAGGGGCAGTCAGCAGCTGCAGAGATGCTGTTTGGCATCAGGGAAGGGGCCTGTGCAGAGGGGGCTTCGTTTTCCCAACAAAAATGAAATCCCAGCGTTCTGCCAGTGCTTCAGATACGAGAGTCTCTGCTTGTGGAGACAGAGAGCCTTCCAGAGGAACTGCAGTCTCAAGATTGTGGAGGAGGGTGGACCAGGTGGGGAGGTCACAAGTGAGGCTCAGAAATGCTGGCACAAGGGACCTGTGGGACTCAGCAGCCCAGTTACTCTTTTGAATAGGACTTTCGCTAGTGGTGACTCAGGTTGGTGTGGACTTTGTCTAGGCAAGTCTTAGAACTCCTCCCAGGGTGGATGCAGCTGGTGGGTTGACTGCTCAGGTCCCTGCCTCCCTGGGGGAGCAGAGGTATTTGGGGGTACAGGTCATGGGTTTCATCCTGTGACTGTGTGGGATCCTTTGGCACTTCAAACAGACAGGGGAGGACCTGAGCTGGGGAAGTTGTAGGGGATGGAGGAAAAGGCTGGTTTGGGCTGTTTGTTCATCTTCTTCATCACGCCCAGCTGAAGATGGGTCAGGGTACGGAACTGGCCAGGAGATGCCCTCATGCAGAGCATGCCTGACCTCTGCAGAGGTGTGCACAGACATGAATGTGCTCAGGAATGATGTTTTCCCCGCCATTACCTTTGTAGATGACCTGACCCGATGTCTCTGATCCAGGCCCTCCCAGGTGAGAGAGCTCTCTTGCAGGAGCTGTTTGACTAGCAAACACTTCACAGGGGCTCAGGGGAGGCTGGAGTGGGAGGAAGAGAGCCCTTGTTCCTTTCAGCTGCTCTGGGTTGGGTGGACCTAAAAGTAGCAGGTATGAATGCAACTGTCATTACCTTAATGCTTTGTGTCACAGCTGGAGTAGGACATTGTCACATGTATGGATTCTGGGAGGTCTTTTGATCCAGCATTTTATCACATTTTATGACAAAAATCAGCGTGAAATGGTCGTGGTTGGATCTGTGTCCTTCAGCCCAGTAAGTGGCTGCACAAGTAAGTCACTGAGTCAGTGTGCACAGCAGCAAAGAAATGCGTAATTCAGCAGGGACCTCTGAGTGACACAGGGGACAGAGGGGCCACACAGCTGTCACTTCGTTGTGTGAATCAGGTTGGCTGGGTGAAGGTGGGGAGTCCCCCCCGTCCCCAGAATGCTCCGGGCAGAACCTGCTGTCCTTAGAGGGACCAGCATCGCTGGGGTTGTGTTGTGTGAGACACACATTGGGGCAGGATTTGCTTCTCCTTGGAAGAGTTTGCCTGCAATATGTGGGCATTCAGGCATTTCTAGGGCACCTCCCAGAGCAGCCCACCCTGGACCATTGCCTGTCCTTATCTGTGTGTCATGCTTCCTGCTCTGGTAGCATCTCCCTTGCTGGGACAGGGCGGGGCAAAGGGGCCCTCAGGGGTGATATGGCCGTAGTTTAGAGCAGTTTGTAAGGGATTTGATCACAGCTTAGGAAAACTTTCTCCCTCTCCTGTGTGCTAGTGATGACTCTCCATTTATTTCTCTGCCGTTGTAATGCAAGTCCAAGTGCTACACAACTGCAGGGATCCTGACACTGGGGCAGCCAGCATGCACCATTTCACTGGAAAAAAGGATCCATCCAAATGGTTCCTTTATGTCATGCTCTAATTTTGCCACTGTTGGTTTATTTTTGTTTTTGGCTTCTTTTATTCACGGTATTCTTAAAACTTCCCTTTCAGGGCTTAACAGCTTAACCATTTCAAAATCATGCCAAGCGGAAATGTAGCATACGATTTTCTCACTAAACATTGTGCTGATCGCTCAAATGTATTCTGGATTTGTGGAAAAGCTGCCAAAAAAAAAAAAAAAAGTGGGATGAAAGAGAGTGAGAATTAGCACTCAAATGAAGAGCCAGGTCTTTGCATGCTTGGGAAAGGTCTGTGGAAGCAAACAGAGTGCTCACCTTCTTGCTCTGCAGCATCCCACACTGGCATGGCTGGATTGGTGGGCAGGCAGGTGGTGAAGCACAGGTTACAGTCCTGAGGCTGCTACAGTCTTTAAACAAAGGTCTTAGTCCTGGTTGTTGGTCCTTGATATCTGAATTATGCCCCAGGCTCTGCTGCCAGATTCCTCTCTGGGTTTCAGCAGCTCCTTCAGTCTCTTGGGCCTTCCTCTCTTCTTCACAGGAAAGGGATTATAGTGCCAAAAATAGCCTGTTTTCCAAGGTGGGCCTCTTTGTGACTCTCTTCTGTGAAATACGTCTTTCTCCCTGTTCCTCCAAGTGAAATACAAAGGAGATGTGATTCACCACCAGTGCTGATGTGCCAAGGCAGCAGGAAAGCTGCTGGTGTGCAGAGGATGCTTTGTACCTGCACATGTGCCCTTCTGACACACGGACTCCCTGCTGGGGCTGGTGGCTTCCTGCTCTGCGTGTCCTGTGGAGTAGCTGGAGGACTCGGGGCAGAAATGGCCCTGCTCCTGGTGCTGATGGAGCACCTCTGATGGGAGCAAATGCTACATTTGGGAGGCGAGGTGGGTGTTGGGTGGTCATATGGACAGTCCTGTCCCGTGAGAGCTCATTTGGGACGGGTCCGTTGTGGCTTTTGTTTGGCTCCTGCTCCTGCAAGGAGCTGCATTTTCCCAAGGAGGAGGAGGGCAAGGAACACATTTGGAAATGCAGCCTTTCCCTTGGAACTAAAATGGGTTATCACCATCTAATGACTGCTGCGACTGCTGCTGAGCAAACCCGGGCTCTTGGGGTGATCACAGGGGTGCAGACTGGCACAAGAGAAGTCAGGTCGGTGTTGCAGAGCTGGGAGGTTTGTGTGAGTCCTTACTTTCAAAGACAAGGATAACTGAGAGTTAATTTTTTGCCATTTCTGGCTTTTTATGGTTGCTTACATTAGAAGATCTTTGAGGGTCCTCACTTCTTGCAGAAAATGCCTGTGGGGCCTTGAGCTGCAGAGCTGGGCTGTGGATCACAGTTTACAGATGCTCTGAGCTGGAATTTGCTCTTTCATTACAGCTCTCAGGCTTCTGGGGTGAAATGAGGGACGGCTGATGATTATTAGTAGCTTTAAAATTAATAATGCTCTTTAGAACATTTAATCTTTCGTTAATAGTGAATACAATACACGCTGGAGTGCAGCTAGACCAAGAAACGCTCAGGTCCCCGCAAGCGCTACAGCTTGGGCAGCTGGGAGCTCCGTGAGCAAGGGATTCTCCAAATCAGCAGAGGATGTGGGGAAGGGCTTGTTCTGATTTCCACAAATGTCATCTGTGTAAATCCTGGACAGGGCACAGGCAGGACCCTGTGCCCTGCCAGTGCCGTGCGTCTTTGAAGCAGTTCCACATCCCTGCTTGCATCACAGACCAAGAGCTGAACATGGCCCCAATTTATTTATAATATTCCTGGGAGAAGGGGGGGCACGTGGAGGTCTCTGGACTGCAAGCAGAGGTGAAGAGCAAGGCGTAGGTAGAAACCACAGAGTGATGGTGCAGCTTGTGGACATGAAGTGAGAAAGTTGAGTGAGCAACCGCCGTTTGAAAAACCTCGGGATGCAGGAGAAGGGAGCAGAGGGATTCCTCAGTTTGTCTCCCTGCCTCTCCCAAGTAAATCCTTTCTGGCTGGTGTGGGTGGGATATGCAGAGCATCTTGGCCTGGTGCTTCAGTGGATGGCCTCCAGTCGGGGCGATAGCTCAGAGCTGGGAGCTGGAGAGCATCAGGGAGCCCGGGGGGCAAAATGTCTTGCCGCGATCTTCAAAGAACAGGAAGGAAGAGCATTTTTTCTGTTATTGTTTGTATTACAGGAAATTTCCCCACTCCTTTTTCAGTTAATAACCACTGGGACAAGAGGCTTTCCTAGCTTGTAGGGGAGCAAATCTGAATAAACCAGTCATGTTGTTGGAGAGTGGCTCCACTTGAGTTGTTTTTGCACTGTTTGGATAAACAAGACAATCAGAAGAGCTGCTGAGATAGTTGGCAGAGAAATGAATCCCCCGGGAGATCGGGGCAATGTTGTTTATTTGTGGGAGCTGCCTGTGCATGAGGGGTCAGTCCTGCAGTTCTGTAGAGAGAGAAGGGAAACAAACGTTCTCTGTTCTAGCACCGGATTCATTGCAAGGCGATATGCCAGGGATCATTAGTGCCACAGCCACTACGATCTTTTGCTCAGATTAGTTTTCTCTTTTTAAGGCAAAAAAAAAAAAAAAATAATGGCAGGTTCCCGTTAGATCAGATACGGACAAAGTAATAGCGGTATCACAGAGATTGAGGTCTGCAAGATTAAAATGTGAAAGGGAGGAGAAATGATAGCTTTGGCCCTGCTTGCTGTTACAGCAGCCGTGTGAATAAATGACTCTATGCAGATAAGCAGGGCAAAAATAAAAGGGATGCTTAGGACAAGACGGGGAAAAAAAAAAAAGGGAACTAATCAGCAGATTCAACCGCTGTAATAACGCAGTAAACATGGAAAATTGCATTACATTAGCTCCTCTGCTTCCTGTTGTATGCATTAGCCACAAAGTCATCGATAGGCGATTCCCTGGGAAGGTGCAGCGCTGCAGAATCCGGAGCTCCCCGCTCCTGGGGGAAGGCGTGAGTGATGCTGAAGGGGAAAGTTGGCTTTTGAACTGCGTGAGGAAGGAGCGGCTCAAGTGGAGGCTGCGGAAAAGCTCGCGGCTCACCGAGTTAAAAATCTGCTCCCAGGGAGAGGACGGCCGGTGTGTTTGTCCTCAGTGCTCAGGCAGCAGTAGGGTTCGTGCTGAGCCACAGCTTAATTGCAGTCCTGGGATGTTCCCCCGGTGCGGGAGAAATTGGTCTGCTGCAGCTTTGTATATATATGCACACACACACACATATATATATATATATTTATGGGTTTTTTAACTAGTGAACTGATTTCCATTTTGTTCAATTTCTCACAAAGAATGACAAGTAGCCACTGCAGCTTTTCCCTGAGTTCAAGCAAAACCAGCATGTAACATTATTTGCAAATTAGCTTCATCCCTCTGGCTCCCAGTTAAAGCAGGAACTGCTTGGTCCAGAGTTGCTCCCAAAATATCCACTTAAACCATGTAATGATTCTGACTCTCTCATGCATAGTAGATGAAAGACGATCCGCGATTTATTTTTAAAGCTTTGAACCCCAAACATGGTCAATCATAGAAAAAAAGATTAAAAAAGGAGGAAGTCATGATAATGCAAAGCTGGGAGAAAAGCAGCCCTACACTTCACAGTAAAACCCGTTTTCTTTGCACTTTTTTATTAACAGCTTCAACTATGATCAGTGCATAAATCTACCTGCAACACAGGATGTTGGAAAATTACCGAGAGACAGCAACGTCCTCCCCGCTGCTTGGTGAGAAAAGAAGGATGCACCTTCAGGTATGGGCTGGAAAATTGTTTCATCCTCTGCTCCCTATTTGTGTTGCACTAAGCCTGCTCGTTGCACTGATTAGAGGGGGGGAAATAAGGTGTTTGCAAGAGGGAAACTTCAGAAGGGATTCTCTAAACTTGTCTCAAGCCACAGATAAGTCTCTGCCTGGGACCTGCTCTGCCCCCAAGCAGTGCAAGGCTCTTCAGGCCCTACTGGGGGTTAATGGTGGCGTTTTGTCCTGCGTCTGTTGTTGTTCTTTCCGTGTCCCTGTGGAGGTTATTGATCCTGCTCCTCTTGGTGAGAACCAGATCAGCACAGCGCTGGGTGCTCCCACAGCCCCCGGGAGGAGCAGCTCCGCTCTGGGTGCTCCTGCAGCGTTGGGAAGCGGAGCACGGGCTCTGTCATTCCCTGCTCCCGGTTCAGGGAGGAGCAGCTCCGCTCTGGGTGCTCCCGCAGCGTTGGGAAGCAGAGCACATGCCCTGCCATTCCCTGCTCCCGGTTCAGGGAGGAGCAGCTCCGCTCTGGGTGCTCCCGCAGCGTTGGGAAGCGGAGCACATGCCCTGCCATTCCCTGCTCCCGGTTCAGGGAGGAGCAGCTCCGCTCTGGGTGCTCCCGCAGCGTTGGGAAGCGGAGCACATGCCCTGCCATTCCCTGCTCCCGGCTCGCGTGGAACCGCGCATACGAAATCGCCGCTTCCCCGGCGCTTCGCGGGGAGCACTCGAAGGGCTGGCCAGGATGAAGCTGCGTTGGCTGCTGCCGCCGAGCAGCCTTTTTAGAGCAGGAGCAGAGCTAAGCACTCCTCCTGGGTTTTCTTAATCCAGCCTCAATCCATGCACTTCAAACAGGAGCCTTGTTTTTAGGGCTGTGCTGAGCACTCGAGGCTCCCAGCGAGCTGCTCTCGTGCCTGGAAGGGCCAGCCAGAAGCCAAAAAGCCGGTTTTACTCTCTTTTGAAGAGGATGGAAATTGCTCCCCCTGAGCAGGGGAGTACGGAGGGGAGTTGTGGTTCTCAGGACAAGGAAAGGGAGGGTTGGTAACTTTCTGAACGCGGATTTTTCTGACAGTTGTCTGATGCTTTGAGCTCAACATGGACGAGCCACTCTCCCTGAAATCCAGCAAAGCAACTGGATTATAGCTGTCACATCCATCTCCCTAGGGAGACAAAAGGGGTTTCCAGCCCCAGAGGCCAGTTTAAAACATGCCAGCCTTCTCCAGCGCACTTTCCCAAATACATGTTTTGGAGCAAACAAGGACCTAAGGGCTGCTTAATTCCTGGCAACTGGTCAGCACTGTCATGTTGCAGGTTGGGGTTTCTCATTTTTCTGGGTGGGTTGGTTGCTTGTTTTGCCGCCTGTGCAAGTGGTTTGAGGAAATAATGGGAATTAGCTCATCTCAGTGTTTATAGATGCTTGTCCAGTGGGATTCGTTGCTTCCAGTAAAGCTCTTTCTCTTCATCATGTCCATCACTCCTGTTTGCATTTCCCTATGTTCGCTCCCTGCAGTGACCACTGGGGACTTGCAGTGGACAAATTGCTGTTCCTGGGGCTGGGTTTCACCTGGGGCCTCTTAGGAGGTGGTTATGTGAGCCCTGGTGTCCCCAGCATGTGACGTGGGCTCCAGAGGAAGCCTGTGGTGGGACATGGTGCCCTGACGTTTCTGTCGGTGTGTGTCTGTGCCGGTGGGTAAATGGGGTGGTGTGAGATGTGCTGGGGTCAGAAAGGAGCTGCAGATTTCGGGACTTGAGTAGGTCTGCATTTCACTGATGGTGTTTCATGGATGTGTTGGCCAGCACCAAGGCTGCCTCATCTGTGGGAGATACTGGCAGTCTTGGAGAGGCAGCTTAGACTGAGTTGGGATGGCTGAGGGCTCTTGGAATGGTGCTGGCTCCTGTCCGGATCTGGATTAGTTAAACAGGTGGCTCTGTATGTACTTCCCAAAGTTAAACAGGTGGCTCTGTATGTACTTCCCAAAGGTGAGGAGACAAAATGGGGGATAGGTGTTAGAAGGGGGGTGGGTGAGAGCTGCCCTCCTGGCACAGGGTGACCATTGCACTGAGCTTTCAGCTGCATTTCCAGCTCTCTGCCACTTCTGCCTTGGCTGTGGTGCTCCATCAGTACTTTGCACCACACTGATCTGTCCCCAGTTTTTCCTTTTGCCTCCCCTGCATGACACACGATGCGCAAGGGCCTGACACCACGTGCCAAGAGGCACCATGAAGGTGGGGTTTGCTCCCTGCAACCTACTGTTCCCACCCTGCATTTCTTGGGAGAACTCTGGCATCCTGTCAGGCCACGGGGGAGATGTTTTTCACCCCTTCCACATCCATGCACACCTTCCTCCCTGCAGGGAAACCCGCGCTGGCACAGGACAATGTCAGATGATGCTGCACATCCACTATGAGGATGTTCCGCTAAAGCAGGATGAAGGCTGAGAGTAACGCCTTTTAATGTTCCTTCTCATAATTATCCTCTTAATTACTCAATGAAATGCCCAATAAAACAAATCACTGTAATTTCTGTTTTATTCCCTGCCTTTTGCGGGTTATTTAAGAGCACAGGATACATTAAGGAGGCGCTTTCTCATGAGGGAATGCTTTCCAATACATCATACTTGCAAAATGGTTTTATGTCCCTGTCCTGTGTGTTTCATCCTCATTTTCCATGCCATTTTGCTAATTACCAGAGGCACTGGTGGCTGGGAAGCACTGCCTCCCTTACTGCCCGTCTCTGCCTCGGTGAAGTCACAGCTCTGAGTTTGTGACATCCCCATGGCAACGGCCCGTGATGTCACTAGCGGGGATTACAACTTTGCAGAGCATCCAGGCACAGGCAGCCGGGCTGGAACTCTGGGGCTCTCACATGTCTTTAAATAGCAAGGAACTAAAACGCAGGGAAGTCTTTAAGAAGGCTTTCGATTTCCCTTTTTTTTACCCTGAAGGAGGGGAGGCTGTTGGCTGCAGGGCCGCCACCAGCAGTCCCGTCCCCTGTCCTGCAGCAAGCCCAGCTCCCTTGTGCAAGCTTGGGGTTTGCTTGGGGGAGCTCAGCCCTGCAGTGACCCTGGTGCAGGATTCTCTGGCCAAGGGCTGGTGTGTTGGGCATCTCCCCAGTGCCCCTGGGGGCTGCAGGTGTCCCCAGCCCCAAGCAACTCCCTCTTGCTCTGTACTGCTGGCTCCACTGGCTTTCTGCAGGGCTTTTTGTCTAATACTCATAGTATTTGCATAATAAGACATTGTTCATGCACAAGCAGCGAGGGAGGAAGATTCATGTGTGTGCCTCTCTAGCAACAGGAAAATCATGTAATAGCAGCACTTTATTTTGCACCTGGGGAGGAAATTCAGCTCCCACGGCCGGTACCACAAACAGTGCAGGGCATTTAAACACACAGCCCCAAAACTTACACAGGGCAGCCACCTGACTGATATTTATGTACCTTATTTAAACAGCAGAAGCAAATCAAGCAGGTGGAGGAGTCAATCTCTTTATTTTAGTTTTCCTAAGGTAGGAATCAAAATGATATTTCAAAGGCCAGCGTGTCTCAGCTGAGCGGTGGTGGGGAAAAGCCAGTGCCACGGAACATACTGTCCTGTCTCCTCCTTTCTCAGATCATAACTTCTAAGCTGGATTCAATAGAAATGAATGCTCAGTAGTTCCGGTGGTGGCCTTTGGAAATGGAGCTAATGGAACAAGACAAAAAACCCAGTTACAACGTTTTGACAAGCGCTTGAATGTTTAATGCTGTGCACGGCGCAGCCCCGCTGTGGGGAGGTGGTGGGTGCACCTGCAGGGAGCTGTGCCCCTCGTTAGCGCGACAGCGAGTCCTCCCACGGACCCAGGAAATGGAGCAAATGCTGCTCGGGCTGTGTGGCAGCAAACAGGCCAAGGGCAGCTGTGGCTTTGGCAGCCCCGCACCGTGCAGCAGGTGAAGGGCTTGGTGGCCCCGTGCTGGGGATCCCCGGAGGGAGAGGAGGGTGGCCAGTTCTTGGAGGAAGCCGGTGCAGGAGAATGCGTAACATTACCCTGGGCTGAGACAGGGGAGATGAAGAGGCTGCAGTGATTAAACAGGATCTACTGAAATCCTTCCAAAGCAGGCTTAGGAATTAAGAGCCATCAATGTCACATTGAGGGTCACTCGCTGCAGGACACCTCCAGCCGGTGCCCGGCCTCCCCCCGTGCCTCTGTTTAGCCCCATCCGAGCCGAAGGAAACTCATCCTTTGTTTCAGAGCCCACTTGGGCATTCCCCTCTGCCACAGAACAGGGAGTCTTCAGCGAGGAGGGCCTCTAAGAAGCCAATTTGTCTGGAGAGGAAGGATTAGACTACGTACAGCCAGATTTGCTTTGAATTCAGGTGTCATTAGGGGTTTAAGAACGGGGGAAGGTGGTGGGGACAGAAGACATTGAACGGGCTGGGCTGACATTGCCTCCGTGCAGAGATCTGCTGGCTGGTCCCCCGGCAGCAGCGGTGCTGGAGACTAACCCCAGGAGGTGTCAGCTGGTGTCCCCTGTGGTCAGGGACAGCGGGGTTTGCTCGCTGAGGTGATTCTTTCCATGCTCGTGGGACTTGACTGAAGCCACCGTGCTGTGCTACAGGCTGGGTCACGCCTGCCTGCCCTTGGGGCTGGATCCAGCTCGCCACAGCCTCATCCAGAGGAGTCACAGCCCGGAGCAGTGCTCCAGCAGTGCGGCTGTGCCATGGCAGGCTGCACACACCAGCAACACCTCAGTCTCGGATGATACCCCCCCAGTGCCAGCATGGGAATATTGGGAGACCAGCCAGAGCCAGGGTGGAGCCCACCTGTGAAACTGGCAGGCATTCCTTGCCTGGGAGTGAGTTTCCAGTGTGGCTCAGATGCCTTGGTCATGCTGGCCTGCACCAGACCAGGTCCCCAGTTTGTCCACTGCCACTGGTGCCACATTTACACACATCCCCACCAGTTCTGTGAAGCAGGGCCGCCTCTCCCAGCCATGCACAGGCAGAGCCCCAGAGGGACTGTCCGGAGTGACAAACCTCTGTCTGATCTGGGGCTCCCACCGAAGGGGTTTTTTAATGCCTCTCCTCTGCCTTTCTCCTTATTTCCCACAGCTGGAACGACGGGTCACAGCAGGGAGATTTTCACACATCATTAGAGCCAAGTGTCCAATTCCACACAGCCGTCAACCCCAATCAGAGCGATTTAAAAGGCAGCGCTTCCTTTAATCATCCGGGGACGCTCAGATCTGTGAGTGTGAACTGAGTGCTCCCATAAGCACGGGAGAAGCAGGGGGATGGAGCAGCGGGAAATGATGCTGAGATGAGACCTGTGGCGTTCAAGAGCAGCGACTCCTCACATGTGCATCAGCCCCAGGGCAGACCTGGAGGGTGAGGTGCTTCCTCCCTATCTGTCTGTTCAGGTTTTCCTCCGTGGATGATGGAGGTGGCCATGGGTCCGGGTGTGCGTGAGCAGGGCCCGCGGAAGGGCTGCTGTCTGCAGCTGAGACCTGAGCCAGGGGTGATGGTATCACAATGTTCATAAGCAGGAGAGAGCCTCAGTACCTGCATTTCTGACTTAGGAGGTGGAAGGTGTGTGAGGCCCTGAGCCCTGGAGGTGTCCTGGAGACCTGCAGGCGCTGCGTCAACCCGCGGCTCCACAGTTCCCCACAGAACCCCAAATCTCGGAGCTGTGCCTCACCTCTCGCTGTCCCAGCCAGCATCCCTGACCCTGGGCCACTGTAAAAATGTGCGCTGGGCTCCGTGAAGTGGTGCAGCTCCACGTCTGTGCCAGCAGCAGGAGACACACGGGCGCAAGGTCCCCGCTTTCCGAACAGCGCCCGGAGCCCGCGGAGCCGTGCGTGCGCAGCCCTGCCCGGGGCACGCTGCGTTCCCCCTGGGTGCCACCACACGACCTTCTCTCGGCCTTCTCATGGTCCTGCCACAGCCCCCATGCAATGCAGGTTGCACGTGGGTGTGGGAAGGACAAACACATGAGAGACACCACGGAATTACCAACACACCTGACTGCAGGAAGATGAATGTCCTTCCCAAACGCTCTGGCATGCGCAGAGTCACTTTCCACAGTGTCCCCGTCTCCGAGCTTTCAGTGCTCATGATTTGTCCAAGGGCAACTTTGCAAAATGTCAACGTTTTTATCAAAATTCCCTGTGACAGGCTGCAAGTTTTAATTAAAGGAACTGGGGGGTGTATGTTTGTTTGTTTGTTTGTTTGTTTGTTTCCATGAAATTAGGGTTGTTTTTTTTTCCGAAGAAAGAAAATGTTTTTCCAAGGAAAAAATGACAGCCCCTGTTTTTTTGCTAATCTGCCATGTCTTTCTGGCTAACCTGCTTTCTAAAGCATCCCCTCCAGCAGGAAGCTCAGCAGCCTGAGGTCCTGTCTCACAGGTTCCCCTGAGAGAGTAGCACTGCCACGATTGCCCAGGGCAGCATGCACACACCACTGGCCAGATCCACATGTGCCAAGGCACCTACAGCCCTGAAAACACAACCAACTGATGCTGTAGATAAAATCAGCGACTTGCAGACATGGTTCTGCCTTAGGATCCCCAAGACCCGCAGCAACACAGGCAAAGGCTAGGAGAAATTTTGCCATTAGCCTCTGAAAACCTGAAAATTTTTGCTAGAGAAGCAATCAGGTTGGTGTTTGTTCTGCCCTTGCTGCTGCAAATTGATTGGATTGACAGGATTGAAGGCAGTGGTGTAAGAGAGAGTCAGAGCAGCCTTCTGGACTTTGATTTGATCTCTGCCTTTCATGGTCTTCCCTTTTGTACTTGCTCATCGCTTTTAGAAGCAGCTCTTTGATGAGAGGTGGCAAAATCTCACTTAAGCAGAGCTTTTTTGGCAAGAAACGTTTGACTTTTTGGAGCTGCCCTCATCTGTTGGGTAAACATGAAATGATCGTCTTTGACTGGAACTGATCCTCTAGAGCCATGTTATTCCACTGGGGAGAGGTATTTTCACTGATTTTCAATGTGGATTATTTTTGTAACTGACTGTAATAGTTTCTTTGGCGGCATTAGGGCTTATTATGTCAGGATTTATTGCGGCGTGAGGTGATTCGACATGCTGTAGTCCTGTAGCTTCCCTTTGCATGCTGAAATCCGGGGGGCCATCCCCTGCTCCCACCACAGACACAGTGGGGGCACCTTCTTTGCAGCCGGACCTGTCTCCCCAGGTCAGCTTTCCCCGAAAGCAGTTGCTTCGTAAATGCTGACGGCGCAAGTTTAAGAGAACAGATTTCCTGCAAAAGACAGGTGGAAACTCACCTAGGTGAAAAATCTATGTAGAAAAGCCTCCTAGAAAGAGAAGGAGAGGGCAGCAGGGAAGGGAGTGTAGCTTCAGAGGAGCAATGCAGGCACCCGGAGCTCCCCGGCATTAGCAGAGGGGTTAGCAGCAGAAAACACAATTGAGGATTAAATGTGGATTATGCTGCAGCGATCCTGAAACATCGTCAGTGCTGAGGCAACTAACAAAGGATTTGATTTCCTTAGGAGAAGAGCTGCTGGGCCCAAAGCAGCTGTAGATAAAACTCTTCAGGCATTACTCGTGAAGAAGTGGTGAGGCAGTGAGCCAAGGCAGCACGTTTTGGTATCTTGGTACCTCTGGGAGAATTTGGCAATGCAAACTGGTGGATCTGCTCCTCAAAGCCCCGTGTAATGTGGGATTTTGGAAATCACCATCAAACGCTGCCCAGGCTCTACCAAGTATCAGAAGAAAAGGTTCACATAAACCCTGTCAGTGCTGTCCAGCAGAAGTGAATGGGTAGCACTGGCTGCTGTTCTCTCTCTGTCAGCATCATTAAAATCATTCAGGACCTTGGGTTTGTGGAGCCCCTCTCTTGCTTTTTGGGAAGGGACTGGGCTCATCATTTTTGGCTGGTTCTCAGCCAAAACAAAGGCTTATGTGTAGGAGCTCCTCTGAGCTCTGCAGTCAGACAGGCTTGAGGCTTCCTTGGTTTGGTCATCCCAGCTGAGCACCCCTACAGGGCTAACATCAGCTCAGCAGAACTCTGAGATGTAGAGATGGATGATGGGGATGGATTGACTAGGTCATGGTGAGGTGGCAGAGGCTGGGAAACTGGGACTTTACTTGCCTGCAAACCTTGCCCTGCTCAGCAAATGACACTGGGCAACACTGATCTCCTCAAGCTGGAGTCGGGATCACGCTCTGTTGAGGCAGAAGGAGGCACTTTCAGCCTGCTGAGCAGACCCCTCTGGCTGCCTTCACAGGCTGAGGCCCAGCAGGGGTGTGTGCAGGAAAGGGATGGGCCCTCTGCTCCACAACATGACAAGCAAAGCAGCCCTTGAACCTTGTCTGCAGCAACAGGGCACTTGCCGGTCCCTTGGCACAACCTCAGGGCTGGGAGGAGCAGGGGGCTGTCCATCTGTCCATCCTCTCCCGCCACACGAGCCTGAGTTAGCCACAGCTCCTCTTGGCAGCCCGACTCCCTGCTCCAGCAAGTGCTGGGCTGATGGGGAGGCGGCCGTGAGAGGAACACTCTGTTCAGCAGCTGCACATTCCATTAATTTAATGAGGATTTTCTTTTTTTTCTTTTTTTTCTTTTTTTTTTTTACGAGGCAGATGGTAAAATAGCTATTTTCTGTTGTCTAATAAATACCGTCAGCAAGGCAGAAAATGTGCAATCTCGCCAAGTCCTTTCTGATTCCTCGCCCTCCTGGTCCGACGCGTTTCCCCGTTCTCTGCCGGCAGCTGGTGGGGCTGGGAGGTGGGATGGGAGGGAGAGGTGGGACACCGAAGGCAAGTCCGAAATTGCTGGTGGGACCTGCACATTGAGACAGCAGCTTCCCCTGATTGGGCAGAGCCTCGGTGTCCTGCTGGGAGAGCTGTGCTCTGGCAGCCTCCGCCGATCCAATTCTCACTTCATCTGATTGCAGTAATAACAACTCGCACAAATTTCCTGCCTCAACCTGAAATCTTCCAGCTCTGCAATGCAAATAATATAATGTGTGATGAGGAGCCCAGTGACGGGGATAATAATAATAATAGTGATGAAGCCTTTATTCAATGAATGAGTGAATCAAGCAAGCAAAAATAAATGGTATTCAGGGCTTGGAAATCAATAGGAAGAGAAATCGGGAGGAAGTGCAGGGGGACTTGCATCTCTGGGGGAGCACTGTCCTTAGGAATGGCGTGAAGGAGAGATGAGCAAAGCCCTCTGAGCTGGGCACTCCTCGTCTGCCCGTGTCGCTCCGGGGCTCGCTCCTCTCCTGTGGTTGTATTGCCTCTGCTGAGCTCACTGCTGTGCCTGGTCCCAGCCTCCCTGGGATCTGTTTGGCCCCCTTGATTTACAGCTCTCCTGGGCTCTCTGAATGTGTCTAGGCAGCTGGCAGGCTACAGACCTGACCTGGGGTTGGGTAATAACTTGTCTTTTGTCCCATGCCCAGGAGGTTGGCCATAAAAAAGCTCCAGACATCAATTTTCCTCTCCACCGGGGTGGAATTGCAAAATGATGAGTTGGTCTTTGCCCTCATTTATCTCTTTTTTCCTTTCTCCTCCTCTTTTTATCTTCCTCTATTCTTCCAACACTGCTGCTCATTGCTCTCTTCTTCACCCCCTTTCCACTATCTCCTCCATCATTTACCAGCCTCCCTCCCCTCTGTACATCACTGCTTCTCCTCTCTCCCCCTCTTGCCCTCTTCTGCCTCATTTTTTCCATGTGTTTCCTTCCCATCTCAAAACTTCCATGGTTTTTCTCGCTGTGCATAGCAGTTTTATATCTATACCTGTAATAGCCTGCTAATACAGTAATTCCACAAGAGACCCTTTAAAAACCTAAAGCCTTGGCAGGTAGTAAAACTCACCTTTTAACTTGGCTTCCTCTTTATCAGGGATTCATTTCAGTATT
The DNA here is from genome assembly GCA_013397975.1 of Machaerirhynchus nigripectus. Classification (NCBI taxonomy): domain Eukaryota; kingdom Metazoa; phylum Chordata; class Aves; order Passeriformes; family Dicruridae; genus Machaerirhynchus; species Machaerirhynchus nigripectus. Next base: position 1,595,644 of record VZRQ01006475.1, on the reverse strand, counting down.
TCTGTGTGCACAGCTCTGCCACTCTCTGATAGTTAAAAAAAAAAAGGATTAATTCCTGCAACAGGTGAATATGTTTCACAGCTCTGGTGAGCAGGACCTATTCTCCACTTCCTGCAGGTACATGGGGGATTTAATCATCCAACGTGGTGCTTCTCTTTGTCCAGTGGGTGTTTAAACTGTGCCTTACCTGTACCTGTGCAGAGACCTCCTGGGGAATGCCCTCTTTCACCAGTGGGGTGTGCCCATGAAACCTCTGCATTATCCCAGGGATTTCTCCACTTTCTGGAGAGATGCCGTGTAGCAAGTCCGGAGCTGACATCCTGCTCTCTCAGGTGATACTGGCATGGGTTGAGGTCACTGAAAGCTCTGTCCCAGCATCACCGGTGCCAGTCCCTGCCCTGAACCCACCTGTGGAAGTCTCCCATGGCTCCTGCCTGTCCCTCCAAGCAGTGCTTGCTCAGGTGAGGGACTGGCACAGCTCCAGCCTGGCAATGCCCCTTCTCCGACCTCTCAGAACAGAGTCTTCCTTGAGCCTAAAGGGAAAGGACAAGCTTCTCCTGCCCTTTCCTCTCTAGCCTCTTTTGATGGTGTCTGCAGCTTTGTATTGTATTTAAATCTATGCAGGTATGTTAGTGGATAAAATATGCAGAAGGCAAACCTGGGAAATTTAATTCGACTTGCAAATGTGCTGGGAAGAGGCACTTGGTAAATTGAAATCAGACTTTTACTCCTTTTGCCCCAACACCTCCAGCAGGACCTGCCCTCGGGCAGCAGGGAAATAGCTGTGTCCTAACATCATCTTCACTGTTATATGGGCTTGGGGGTAATGAAGAAACCAGGGTATTCTCCTGTATTGTAACTATTGCAGCAGGACTGACCTCTCCTGGGCTCCCAGTTTCCCTGCTGGTCCCTAAGTGTGGGGGGAATGGGCAGCATTTGGTTTCTCTGCAGTGGTGGCTGAGGTGGTGGTGTCTTGATGGGAACACTGAGAGTGGTGGGAGCAGGCAGTGAGCAGCACTTGGAGCTGGCAGCAGGCAGTGAGAACTGCCAGCCTGTTCCTGGTTTGGGACTGCCCCAAAACCCTCTCCCAGGGTGGAGAGCCCAAATTTCATCATCCCTACTGGGTTCCTGAGCAATGGGGCAGGAGATGGCACTGAGCAGGGGGACGTGACTTGCAGATCTTCCTGTCAGGCTGTTTTCTGGACAGCACAAATCTGGAATAATTCCCCTGACCAGGCTGCCAGCTTTATACACAGGAGATGAGGTAGGAGATAATACAGCATGTCTTGTGCCAGATATTCAAGAATTTCTAAGTGCATTGCAAACAGGGAGCTACAGGGCAGCATTGCTCTTTCCATTTCACACGCAGGAAGGCCCTTGAAAATGGTGAAGTTTCCTGCCAAGTCACCCCAGGGACCACAGTCTCTGTTTTATATTTACAAAACTTTGGAACAATGGCTCTCTGTGCTTCCCTGACAAGACAGGAGAAAGTATTCATCTTTTCTAGGATAAAAGAGCCTGATCTAACAGAGGTTCCTCTCTGGACTAGGCAAACATGGTATTTTTCAACAGCAAAAGCGGACTAGCTCCAACCAAAACAGGGTCTTCAGCAAGCAAGGTGGCCAGAGTTTTGGGGAGAAGGCCTGCAGGTAGAAAGACAGATACCAAAAAATTGTGGTGAGTTGTATTTCCTTGCTAACAGAGTTGTGAGGTGCCCTTCGTGTGTTGCTGAGCAGAGCAGTGGTTGCCATCTGGTCCTCCTTCCTCACTGACCCTTTGGTGTTATTGACCCTCACCAAAACAGTCGTGAGGGCCCCAGGAGCCCTGTTTGGAGGCACAAGTGCCTGGGTGGAGCTGACCCGGGGAATTCTGTGGCTTACTTGGTATGGTTTGGTGTGAACTGCTGGTTCCCTTCCCCAGCACTGCCAGACCGGCATTTCGGGGCATCCAAAGACTCCTCATCCTGCCAGACCTCAGGATCCAGGCTGGAAAGGCAGCATCAAGCAACTACAGCTGCTTGGACAGAGCTTGCAAAGGTGATAGAGCCAAACTGTTCCCCAAGAGCAGCAGGCAGCCTCACGGCAGGGCAGAGGGCACACAGGCAGCTTGGGAGGCTCAGGCTGGGCACATGGAAGGAGATGTGCATTAACAGTGTGGCACAGCTCCACAACAGATGGCCGGAGAGGCTGTGAGATCTCCGTCCTTGAAGGTCTCCAGGACTCAGCCACACCAAGCCGTGGCTGGTCCAGCATGGAAGATAATCTTGGAGATAACTCAGAGGGGAGCTCAGTCCTGCATCCAAAGGACAGCAGACTGTCACCTGCCCTTCTCCTCAGTGACATGCCTGGAAGAGACCTGCCACCCCAAACTGTTGTGTGCTTGTGTCTTGAGAGAAGAGCCAGGCTTGAAATGTCACCTCATTAGAGCTGCTAGGTGAGATTTGTTAGAGAAAAGGAGGGCTATCAGTCTTCTGGCTCCTGAGGGGACGAGCTCTTCTGCCAGAATGGCTGGGGGACTGTAATGGAGTTAACTGAGTCTGCCACCAGGGAGCTAAGACATTGGCATTTAGCTGAAGAGGAGAAAACATCTCATTTTCTTTGTGGAGAAAATCCCTCAAATCCCAAGAAAACAGCATTTTCTCAAAGCAGAAGGGACCTCCTGCCACACTGGATTCCTGCCTGGAGGTGCTGTGTCTGGGGCGATGAGTGTGGTCAGTCGAGTCACAGCAGGTGGATCAGCCCTTTCCTTTTGTGGAGGGTGGCCCAGTTGTCCAAGGTTACTCTGGGGCTGCCCAGGAGAGCTGATGGACTTCCATGGAGCCAGGGCTGGCATGCAGCCATCAGTCTTCCCCTTCTCTCGCCCAGAATTTCTCTTCTTCCAAATCAGCCTCTATCATCTCGGCTGCAGTGGCAAACTGATGGAGAGAAATCCTTTACTGGGAGGAGATTCAAGTGCAGGTGAGATTTCAGCAAATAGCTCTGAACTTCTGTGTTAAACAGCATCATTTCTTGCTGCAGATGCTCCCTCCCTGCTGCAGAGGTGCCCACCTGAGCCCCGACCCAGCCCTGGCCTGGCAGCTGCTCTGCCCGGAGGGTCCCCTCTCCAGGGGCTTTGCTTCATTAACTTCCTGATAAGTTGAGAGTTCAGTGCTGAGTCTCAAGAAGTTGGCAATAATGCCAGGCCTTCATACAAGGGTAAAAATAGCCCTAATAATTTAGGCAATTAGTTAATTAGCCTCATTTACTTGAAAGCACAGAGTGGCGTGGGAAGGCTTTTCTGCTGGGTTTGTTATGCTTTTCTCATTCACTTTGTTTGCTTTTCCCTTGCCATTTTCTCTGCTCCCTGACACAGACACAGGGACCCACAGCATTCCAAAGTGGTGGAATGCCAGCAGGAAAGTGATTTCCAGCCAGGACAGGATGCAGGGCAGTGCTGCAGGGAAGCAGGACTGGTTCTGGTACCCAGGCCTAATGTGTCATATGGGCAAGTGGGAAGCTTCTTTGTGATAGGGTCTGGTGGTCAGGGTGGTCTTTTCCAACCTTAATGATCCTGTGATTCTTTCCACGCTGTCCCTTCCTCATCCCACCTCTGACCCTCCATTGCAGGTGGAGGCTGTGGCCCGTTCAGGATGTCTCGCAGCTCTTTGTCAAATACCTAAGGGGCCATACCCCACTGTTCATAGCACTGCTTGTTTGCACCCAGTTGGAGAATTCCTATCTAGTCCTTAATTAGAGGTGACTGGCTGGTGAAAGGAGGCAAGATAAAGCAGGCATTTACTGGGGGGAACTGGGGTGCTGGAGCAGCACAAGGCTCAAGGCTATGCTGGTCCTTAATATGCTGGCAGAGCAGCATCCTGCTGTTGGCCTGTACCTGCCAGCCCCAGGGCTGCTGCATCCCTTGGTCCTCACTGCTCCCACCCAGCATGTGTGGCCTCCAGCCCCAGCTGCTCAAAGCCTTTGTCTTTGCCTTGCATGGCTGCACAAGCTCACCTGGTTTCGGAGAGCTGCTGGTCAGGTCCCCTCTGTCCTCGTCTGACTCACACGAGTCCCATTCATTATTGACCCGGGGACCTGAATGAATTCTGTCTTCCTGAATTATTTCTGAAGACATCAGATCTTCTCAAATTGTTCATCTTCCCCAGGAATGACAGCTTGCAGGCACCTGGGAATAAATGGTGCCTTGGAACAATTTCATTGTTTCTATTCCAGGCAACAGGAATTCCTCAGATCTCAACATCAGTCCCCAAACCCCGGCGTGTTAGCATAACCTCCAGACAGCTACGAGTTTCTTGACCCAGAAAAAGGATAGGATTTATTATGAACCCTGGGAGACCAGTGTCCTTGCAGCTTGTGTACCCTAATGGTGTGCAGCATATTGTGTGCTCCTCTGGCTGGAATTCTCTTGTCGAAACAGCTCTCTGTCAGCAAATGCCACTTCCACGAAACAGGCTTATGTGTGTGAAATCAAATCAATGTTGATTAATTTTCAGTTTGGAAAAGAGAGGGGGAAAAAACCCGTTAAAAATGTCAAGATGCCTTCTCCTTTCACTCTTGCAAGAAGAGCTCCAGTTCTTTATCTCTTAATGACCTTTTGTTTAAAGCCTTTGTGTTTTGTAAGAAGTATCCAAAAAAGGATGAAGCAAAATGAAGTGTTAAATATCTTTTGAAGGAAAATGTGTCCATTTCCATGAGCTCTTTTTTGTAATTATTATTTAAAGGGAGGCAGGAATTGCACTTCTTTCCTCTCCGATTTCTTGCCATTTTGTCCTAAATCAAGCATGCTTCCCAAGGCTCCCTGCTCTGCCCCGGCTGACACGTGCCCCCTACACTGAGTGCTGTGGGGATGGTTCTGACTCCTGCCTTGACCCAGCTCACACTGCCAAATCTCCCTCGAGGTGATGGTGTTGGGGCCGAGCATCGGGGTCAACCCTTTTAGCCCCGCTCGAGGCCGTGCCTGCTCTCTGCAGCATCCGTGGCCTGCAGCTGTGTCCCCGCTCGGCTCCCAACGCTGCTCCTTGTGTTTCCATCAGCTTGGGCTCCCTTGCCTCACCCAGCTGGGGTGGTGGCATCCCAGAGCAGCAGGCACACATGGGGTCCTGCCATCAAACCGTGGCCGCACCCCGCTGCCTTCGGTCAGCACCGCGCTCGGCCACCCCGAGCAGCTCTGAGCTCTGACTCCCTGTTCCTGGCAGCCCAAATCCTCTCCACCTGCTCCTGCCTTCACGGGGAGCTCGTCACATGCTGAGGGCAGCATTCCCCAGCAAGTCCATCAAGGCAAAAAGCTTAAAAAAAATTTGCCTTAGTTGCTCATTAATATTTTTTTATGGGGAGGATGGGGACAAATGTTTTAGCAGGGTCTGTTGCGATAGGACAAGGGGTGTGATGGTTTTAAACTAAAAGAGGGTCAACTTGAGTTAGACAAAAGGAAGTTTTTTGGAATGAGGGTGGTGAAACAGTGGCACAGGGTGCCCAGAGAAGCTGTGGCTGCCTCATCCCTGGAAGTGTCCAAGGCCAGGTTGGACAGGGCTTTGAGCAACCTGGGATAGTGGAAGGTGTCCCTGCCCATGGCAGGGGATTTGGACTAGGTGACCTTTAAAAGTCCCTTCCAGCCCAAACTCTTCTATGATTTTATAATTCTGTGATTTTTGTGGTTTTTTTTTTTGCACAGGCAGTTGGGGCAAAGCTTTTATATAGAGCTGGTCCAAATGGTTTCACCCCCATTAAGGATTTTTGTTTTGGCCTTTTTTTTTAATCCTGGGGAAAAGTTTTTTTGACCTACATAAAAAAATTTGCTTAAAGCTTTTGCATCCTTCAAAATCACTCATAAAGCTTAAAAAAAAAAAGTAATTTTTTTCAAGCTATTTGAAACTCATATAAAAAATTTCACTCTGGTTTTGTTAGTTTTCCTTTCCTCATCTCCTTTTTTTTAAAACTCTAAGTAAAAAGCAGAGTAGGGGGGGAGAAAGGAGTCATTAAAGAAAACTGAACATTTCTACTTGAAAGAACATGAGCTGAACTGGAAAATGTTCTTTCAACTTAAAGAAAAAAATCAGGAAAAAGTTTTTTCTGAAGGGTAAACATAAACGTTTCCAGTGAAAATGTTCTGAGGGGAGAATGGTTATTTTGGAGCATTTCTCTTCCCCAGCCCCATGGGATGCCCTTAGTTGTACACTTAAAAATCTGAGCTGCACAGATCAGAGCCAGCGAACGCCTGGGTTCCTCCTTGGGACTGCGACTTCGCTGCTGTTGCTTGGGGGGACAAACTGGGTGGGGGGCTCAGAGTGAGCACAGCTTTACTCACAGCCTAAGGGACCCACATGGACAGTTTTAACCTCTGGAGCTGGGATTTCACCCACGAGCAGGGCACGAGCGCTCGTTGTTATGGTTAATGAACCCTCCACTCTTAACTGGTGCTGTGAGGGGCAGTTTCAAAGTCACGGAGCCTTTTATTCAACCTGCATCTCTTCCTGTTGCACAGAGCCGAGCTCTGTGTGTGCATCACTTCTCCCTTTCCTGGCACCACATCCCTCTCAGCCTTCTGACACATATGTCTCTTGCTGGAATTTTTTTCTCCCAGCCTCCAGCACTCAAGCAGCCGAGCAGCATTTGTGTGTCTCCAACAAGTAGCCACTGAGCCTGAGAAATGCATTAGCTGCCTGACCTGGTTCCAGCCAGGTGTGAAAAGATGCAGTGGCTCTGGCTCCGCTCCACCTTTTCTGACCATGTGAGGAGAGGCAGAAGGCTTCTCCTCTCTCCACCAGTTTGCATCATTCAAGTCTATTAAAAAAAAAAAACAACAGAATAGGAGTGGTGAGCGGATAGACAGAGCCAATCATGGGGAAAGCTGGGCAGATTAAAAGGCATTTACTGGGCTTTCTGTACAAGAAATGAAAGAAAACCCGTTCAATTAGCTGTCCGCCCGAGGAGCTGAGCAGAAAGGGATGAAAGCTGAGATGCTTTTGCAGGAGCAAAGGGAAATCACCAGCCAGGAGATGGTTTGTGGGCTCTGAGTCAGGCGTCGTCGTCAGAGGGGTGTTCAGCGTGCGGTGCTGCAAAGTGGGGAGCCTCCCACTGTCCAGCTTTTGTGCCTTCCCCTGCTTCCTTCCACAGCTCTCCTTCTTGGCAGTGATTCTGCAGTCCTAGATTCCTGCTCGGAGCACGGGAGCTTCGCCTCGTCCAGTGCTGGTGCTCCTGTCCAGAGCACTCAGCTTGTCGGTGTGCCCAGGAGGTGATGTGGGTGCTGAGCAGCAGGGTTACAGCTCGTGGTCCTCGTCCTCCTCAGCCAAGAGCCTCCTGCCCCATGCCTCTGTGCCCCATGTATCAGCACGTCCAACCCCCCTGGCCAGTGCTTTGGGTCACTTGTCACCATTTTGTAAAGCAAACGGGTCACCTGGGAAGGGAAGCAGCAGCTGCTCTGCTTCCCGGGGTTTCAGGCATCTGCTCCTTGCACACACACACACACAGAGGCTGCCTTTACCTAACAAACAATTATTTAACAAAGTATGCAAATAGTATAATTACTGTTATTTGTTTAGCTGTTATAAGTGTTTGATATGTAAATGTCAACTTTGGGATTTTTTTTGCAGGGTATGTGTGTGTTGTTGGCTTTCTCTCTCTCTCTCTTGTGTGTGCTCTCCCCGGATTGCAATTTGATGAATTTCTCCTTGTCCTAGAAAAAAAAGCTAATGTGATTTCTCTGCGATTACAGCCGAAGACGCCGAAGTGGGGATTACTCACAGTAACTCCTCTTACTTAGCAGCTCTGAGTGGGAGGCAGGATTCATTACACCGAGCAGAGAAACAGAGAGGAAATGTCTTTCAGCCGACTGCTTGTGTCTGCCGAGGCAGCATCCTCACCAGTGCCAGGGCTTCCCTCCCTGGAAGGCAGAGGGTCAGGCAGGGCAGTGACAGTGATGTCAGGATCTTGGCAGCAGGCTCAGGGAACCTGTTCCTGGCCTGCCACAGCCCCTCCGTGCACAGGAGGAGCAGCAAGTCTGAACTCTTGTTTTCTAAGGGATGTTTTTCCATCTGAAGGAGACTGGAGAAATAGAAATAATATTACAGCCACCAGCAAGCTCGAAGTAGAGCCCTGGTACTCAGTATGGTGACATTTTCTGAGGGTGTGTCCCACTGTCACCCATCCTGGCTGGCCTTTGGTATAAATGGAGCTCTGAGGACGTGGTCATCAGCAGGTGACAGCCTGTAGTTCCAGCAGCCAACCCAAGGCTCGTTACCATTGCCTCAGAGTCAGTCTGTACTCTGGTGCTGACGGGCCTTGCAGTCCAGTCTCAGCAGCTGGTCCATGCTGGGAAGGCTGTCACGGACAGAGCAGGGCCTCTGGAGCTGCAGCACCTCTCTGATATTTCACAGCATCCCATACCTGCTGGGCAGAACCCAGCCGTGCTTGGCTTTAGAGCTTTCTCAGATGCACAGCTCCAAGATGAATCCAGTTGGATTCATCAGCTGGCAGCAAGCCCGGCACCAGCTTTTCCTTCAGTTGGCTCAAAAGCCAGCCCAGGAGCTGGAGTGAAAGTGGAAAGGCTGCATTGCTGCCACATCCCACCCTCCATCCTCTCTGTGACCCCTGTTGGTGCAGAGTGCTGGGATGAGGAGCTCATGGTTTTTATGGGAATCCCAGGGCTGCGAGAGGGTTAAGAGGTTTTCATCTCCAGTGTGAACCCAGAGGGACTGGAAAGAGTGAGGCAGTAAACACAACTAACAGCTTGGCTCCTGGAGGAGCAGGGGGAGCTTTGTGCCCAGCTCAGCACCAAGGGGTGAGCCCAGAGCGTGGTGCACAGCCAGGGCACTCTGTGCTTGTGGCAGAAGATCAGGATTTCTCCATGTAGATGCTGCCACTGAACCAATTGTGTCTGTGCCCAGCAGGGATCCAGGCCTACTGGGATCCGTGGCTGTGGCTGAGGGTGTCTTGGGGCATAAGCCTGCACAAGGTGGTGGTGGAGCACGAGCTGGGCTCTGTGGCGTGGCAAGAAGATGCTGAACCAGGCTTTGCTGCTGCTGGAGGTTTGCCCCTGCTCTCTGGCAGGGCTTGCCTTGCTGGCACAGGAGCACTTTGGCGTGCTGGCAAAGTGCTGGGAGTCAGTGCGTGGCTCTGACACGTTCATCTCCCACCTGGGGCTGTCCGTGCTCTCTGGGCCAGCTTGTTAGTGCCCTGCAGCCTGTGCAGGTGTCTTCAGCCATCTGCAAGGCCGCTGGTCCCTGGACACTCCCTCCAGACAGTGGGGCTGTGGGGTGGAACCAGCAAAGCCACTTGGATTTAGTTGCAAAGACAGGAACCCACTGACCTTTGGCAGATTTCATAGCCCAGCAGGCTCGTGTAATTGAAGCTGGTGATGATTTGTCATGGCTCTAAGCTTTCCCTATCTATTTCATTCCTTGCTCCCTCGGTCTCTCTTGTTCCCTCTTTCTCTTTCCTTCTTTGTGATCTCATTATCTCCATGCCTTTCTCTTTTACTCTCTTCAACCGTAGCATTTCCCAGCATGGAGAGGTACCTCAGGATCTATTCGTCTTCGAGGGATTTAGCTTTTGCCTGTCACAGTATTTTCTCCACTTCACATCCATTATCCAAGAAAACCTCTTTCTACCCATGACCAGGAGACCTGAACCTGCCAGAAAAATCCAGCCCATTCCATCATAAATAAGGCATTGCTGTGGTCAGTACTCCCGAGCAGCTATGAGCTCCAAATCCCAACTTTCCACCCCTGCAGGTGAAGGTTGAAGTGACATTATCACTTTTATTGAAATTCCCTGGTAGAAGGCAGGTTCAATGCTATTAACATATTTCAATTCAAGCCATTCTTATTTTAATTAGCCTTAAGTAATTAGTTCTAATTCATTGCCATTTTTTGCTCTGCATATTTTGGGTTATTTACTTCCCTCGCTAAGTAACAATTTGATATAATTATGTGCTACTCATTCTTTCTATTTACATATGCTCACTCACTCAGATTTCCTCGTTGGAATTTCAACAGATCCTTTGAATTCCCTCTTGAATTGTTTTCTGAGTTGTCAGCGGTGTGGAAATTGTGGGGTGGAGAGAGAATTGATCCTCTTCTTTGGACATCCCTGGTGCCAAAGGCAGTGGCAGTGCATGTGAGCACCTGGGCTGGGAACCGGCTGCTCTTGGCAGGGAAGGTCCATTGCCAGGCTTTGTTCCTGGGAGTCTGGATTGCCATATGAAAGGAGTTTGGGGACTGTATCCTACTCTCTCTGTCTTCCTCCTGGGTTGTTTTAGCCCGGATGCCAAAGGGACCAGTCAGTGTTGCCGCTTCCTTTCGTTTTCTTTGTGCAGCCGGAGCTGCTTTGGCTTTCCAGAATGGAAACGCCCTGGCATTCCAGAAGTGCAGTGCCTCCATTGCTCAAAAACTCTGCACCCTCTCAAGTCCTGTATTTTTTTAGACATTTTGAGTACTTTGAGCAGATGTGTCACATTTATATATGTCAGTTTCTTACCTGGAATGTGTTTTTATCTCAGAAATCCTTTTTCTAACTCCTCTGAAGGACCATATTGTTGTCTTCTTCTTTCCTCAAGGATTGCCCTTCTCTTAGCACCTTCTCTGTAGCTGAGAGTCTCAGAGGGTTGTGGTTCATCCATCTGAGGCTGTTTGCTGACCAGCTGCTCTGAACCCATCTTTTTCATTCCCTCAGAACTTGATTCTGAGCAGTCTTAACATGCCTTCCTGCAGATCCTGCAAAACCGTGGATTTCATGCTCACATGGAGTGTGTTTATACCTGTGTGTATACGTCTCACAACTTCTAAGTGCATTATCCAACTCCAGCCGAATTTGATAGAGGGTAGCAGTCTCAAAAATAGCAAGTTCCCTCAAGGTTTGAGCAGGCAGGCGGAGGTAGAAGAGAGATGCCCTACTTCTACTGAGGAAAAAGTTGCCATGTTGTGCTGAGCCTTTATTTGATGCCAGTGGATCCATTTGGGAGAGAGCACAAACCTCAGCACCCCACCCACAGGAAGGACTTCAGTCAGCACATGCCCCTTCTCGGTGCCCAAGTCAATCAAGTTCAAGGAGAGCAGGATTTCATAGTTCTGGTGCTCATGGAACTACTTGTTTTTATTTCAAGTAGCTTTTTCACTAAAATCTTATCAGCCCTTTGAATCCATGTCCCATTAACAAATCCTCCTTGCTTCATGAATATGCACGTTCACAATGTGTAGCATTGGCTTAACTGCTCCCATTGAAGTTGGTAATAAAACTCCTGCTGACTTCAAAGAGAATAGAGTCAGGCCCGGTGCCGAGTGCTTTGGAAAATCCTACCCCTTGTTGTTATTTTATTCTTAACTCGTCCACTCAGGGGTTGTGGGATGAGACTAAATACTCCAGAATGAGTGAAGAGGAGGAAAAAAAAATATCAAAGAGCCAAAAATGAAAATCCAGATTCTGAGGTAAATATTTAAGGACCCGTGCAGTGAGCACAGTTCTGCTTTTGTTTGAGCAAGGGTCACAAAACGCTGCCTTGAGGCAGGAGAGTCGCTCCTCACCTCACCTCACACTGAGGTGGAAGTTTAGACCTGATGGACACAAAGTGTGGGACCTCCTAACTGTGTCAAGGCTACACATGAGCACGAGTTGGAGTAGAATGGATGCCTTAAATTCTCTCCCTGCATTTCAGTTTTCCATGTCTAGGAGGGTCCAAAGAGGTTCTGGTCCCCCCCGCTGGCACCAGGACAAGGCAAAAACCCAAAACATCCCTTGGGTTATCAACACCTGCAAGTGAGCAGATCCATGTTAAATGATCCATTCCTCTTCTCCTCTCTTGCTGTGAATTATGCAGGGAAAAGGTGTTGCAGAGCTTTACAACTCTTCAGTTTGGGTTTTTTTCCAGATGAACTACGTTCTCAGGTCCTTAGTTTCCCAATACTTGGTGCCATAGCTCCCAAACTGCCATGGGAAGGGGAAGGTTCCCTACTTCAACCCGGTTTAGTGGAGCATTATGCATCCAGCTGACTTCAAGGGGCCATAAACATACTTAAAATTGTAATAGATGAATGATTTCCACTGGGCAGAACTCCCTTGATGTGAACACATTCTTCTTACCTGTTTTGCTGAATCAGGGCACGTTCTTCTCGCAGGGACTTCGTGTTTCAGCGTGGGCTATTTTGGTATTTTCTTCTCCTAAGATTATTTCCACTGGAAAAAAACACAGTGTTTTTCGTTCCAGCAGTATTTTTGGTAACAGTTACTATTTCCTGAGAATATGTCTGTATTTTAGGACAAAACCAAATTACACGTTGGAAGCGCCTTTCCCCACTGCAGCTTCTCCAGCGCTCACAAGCCGGTTACATCAAGACCACAATCTGCAAGAGGCACAATGGAGGCTATATTAAGTTTTATACAGACTTGCCATCAAGTTACGTGCAATAGCTGCTTGATCATGTTATGTCAATCCATTTTTTGCCTGGCCATTTGGAAAGCAATTGCTTTTATCTCGATGGCTTGTTTTTTAATTCAGGCCCTGCAAGGATTTTACCACGAGTTTTTGTCCAATGACCGCAGAATTCTCCTGGTCACATCGTTCAGTACAGTATCACTGTTAGTGCACAGTTGCATGATAAGGGGTATTGGCCAAAAGGACCCTCTGGCTGTAGTTAATCTTCATTGTTTTTTCTGATTTTTTGTCTTTTACTATCTGTTCCTTGATGTCCATAAAAATCTTGACAGCAGTTACAACTTGATGCTGTAAAACAGGCTAGAAACAGTGACAAATACATTTTTTTCCTGCTCTCCTGCCTGCCACTATGCTCCAGAAGACTGTGAATTTACCATCAAACTTCTGCAGAGTTAGAACCTCTATTTTAGGCTCAGTAATAATAGGTAAAATCCTACTCTCTGGATTCACCATATAATCATTATTATCTTAAAAACTCGAAGTATTATGTGTAATCTTCAAGGCTGTGTTCCTAGTTCTGTGCTTTAGGAGAAAATAGAAGGATCATAATTGTGGAAAATTGCATTTTGTTGCATCTTTTGCCAGTTCCCTGAGATCACAAGGGTTAATTTACCCATGCTCTATGCCTTGTACAAACTTTGTGTCAGTACAATTAACTCTGGTGAGCCACAACAGGGCTTACTTATACTGCAGGTTTTTCTTGTTGGTTGACTCCTTTAGCTTGGTTGTGGAAAGACCTAAAGAGGTTGAAAGAGTCTCCAGTTTGGATTAGATACAACTGATTCCTGATTTACCTCCCAGATATCTGTTGTTCTTCTGGTCTGCACTTCAACTTGAAGCTTAATATTGGTTTTCTCTAAAAAGAGTTGTGAGGTTGATTTTTGACTCATTAAGTTTTATGATTAAAAAAGGCCTGTATAGCTACGGTTGCACTTTTTTTTTTTGAAGTGCCAAAGAAATGTTGGGTAGCTGCAGAACCCAGAGAATGAGAGGAAATGATGAAGAAAGAAGTTCATACAAACGCTGCCTAGCTGGAACCTGTGCACTTTGTTCTGCACTGCACTTTCATTCTGAAACTTATGTAAAAGCGCCGTATGGGATGAAACTTCTAGGTGTATTAAACCCGTCCCATAATGTTTATTTTTGTATAAGGACAAGAGATTACAGCTTTCCCCATTGAACTTCCAAAGTCATCATCAAAAGCGATCGTCGCTCTGCGAACGCTTTGTAGTCTGGTATCTGTCCTACACTGGTTAATTCATGTAAATCTAAAGGAGTGGTTGCAGGCAGGATGGCATCAGAAATATGGAAATAGAGCATCTGGGTAGAAAGGGTAGGTTTTTGCAGCGTTCCCATTGAAATTATTTTCTCCTGCCAAGTGAACAGATGCAGTGAAAACAGACAGTCTTATCGGCAGCCTTTCTTTTGGGGAGAATAAATGAGTGAGCGATCTATCAAAACATTTTTTTTCATTTGATTAAACAGATGATATTTATAGCATTTCTAAATATAAACCAAACTGAGGTGAAAAAGAGGAATGTTCACAAAGAATGGCCACTCTGCAAAGTCAGGTGCTGTTCCTGTGCCCAAAAGTATTTTTAAATTCCTATTTCTTCACCTTAAGCTGGGTGAATGCAGTTCACTGAACTCTGAGGGTGTTTAGCAGACTTACAGTCCTGATGCTCTTACTTTGGTCTGATGCTGTGGGCTGCAGATAGGTTTGCTTATAGATTTCCTTTTGTTTCACATTAGAATAACAACAACTCACCTCAGGGTTTCAGGAGTCTGCCTTTTTCGTATGCTACAGTACAAGTTCTGGAATAAAGAGCTGGAAAGGCTGAAAATTTAGCTATGAGATAATAGAAAAATTTGTACCTTGCAGGAAAAGACAATATTTTGACATTTGGTTGCATTCTAAATAGAATATTAAGTTATTGTTAAAATATACTTCAGGTTAATTTTAATGTCACTTAGATATGAATGTTTAGAGATTTTGTTATATGATAAAAATAGAAATGAAAAATTCTCCTGAAGTCTTGCAAATGAAATGTTTGATTTATCAAAACATTCCTAATTCTTTTAAAATGTGGTTTTGCCAGAACTAATTCATGTCATGAGAAATTTTAGCTTTGTTGAAATGTAACTTTCTGCTGGGGAAGTGAACCAGCACCTGACCAGGGCTGCCTGACTATAGAGTTAGATTATCTGCTGGTCAGATTTAGTTCCTTTGCCAGAAATCACATGGGTTTTAACCCACTGACCATTGGTATGATACTGTAATGCTGGCCTTTTTTGTTTTCATCTTTTTCCAAACTGAGCTACATCTTATTAAAATAATTTTGCATTTGTTCTGAAAAATTTCCATATTTTTGTACTCTATCTAAACTCCCTTGTAATAAGGCAAGGCAAACCCTTTTATGTTTCTGCCCCTTTCATGGAAGTCTCCTTTGGCCACTTTTATTTGTGATGTTGCCTTTTCCCTTGATGATGTATTGAGATTTCTGTTAGACTCTTTAGTATTCTGTCCCGCTTTTGGGTTACAGTGCTCATCTTTGGAGCCTGTTGTCTCTGTGTTTTTTTATCAGGGGAGGCAGGTTTTTCATAACTGCCTTTTCTTTACATTGTTAGCAATCCCAAAAGTTTTCCTGAAATAAGGGGTTTCGCTGCTAAATGCAAGATTTCATCGTGAGTAATCCTGAGTCATTTAATTTCATATCTTTTAAAATGTCTTTTCTAAGATGGTCAAACTGACATTTGTGTTCTCTGTCAACATAGTATTGAGTCTAATACTGTGTGTTCCCTTCTTTCCAGTGAACCATCTGAACCCGAAAGATATCATTATTTGAGTGTTTTTGCTCAGATATTTAAATGCTAGTATGGAAGATGATTATTGACTTCTCGCTTAAATGATGTAGCCTTCTGCAAAAATCAATTTTCCTTGTATATTCACCAGCTGTATTTAAGAACTAGCATTTGGCTAGCACTTCTCACAATTTAAAATAGAAAAATCTCTCACGCGGTGGCTTTCCTTAAGAGATCTCCAACACTTCCCTGTCACATTAATCTGTTTTTAAATAGAGGAAAATTGAGGCAGAGATGTAGAAATTTGTCCCGGGAAACTCAGTGGTTGGAGCAGGCAGGAAAAGAGAAGACAAGTCAAAAAGGAAAAACCAAACACTGGTAAACGTCCTGCTGGACTGTCAGATTGTTAAGTGAACCTGTTCAATTCACAGGAGGCTAATTTATAGCTCTTAGGCTCCAAGAATCCTGTGTGTTCCGTGTTTCTGGATAGACAGATGGATGCTCCCTTCCCATGTCTGTGTTACTTTTGGTATCACGCTGTGAACTGAAGGTCCTGCTCTACCTTGTCTTGAACACCTCCCCATGAGCACTGCGAATAGCCTGTTAAATATGGATGATCCCTCTCGATTTTCCAGATGAGTCAGGAAAAAACACTGGGAAGGTTTTTTTCGGCAGGTGTAAGCCAGTTGGTGTGGAGAGCTGAAGTCTCCTCGGCATTTCCCCGGCCCCCAAGGAACCCTTTGGCTCCCAGCCATCGGCTTTTTGCCATCAGCTGCATCCTGTTCCTGGCAGCAGCACGCCCCAGGAAAGAGCACAAATCTCTCTCCTGGTGAATTAGCACTCAGAACTCTTCCCCCACGTTTGTTGGCTCTGGAGTAGGCTCCTGACATACTTTTTGCAATTTGTGTGCCCTTCTCAGAACCAGTTGCAAATGTTTCCTTTGGAAAGCTGTTTATGGATGGCAGCCTGGCCTTCCTCTGGTGACTTCTCCTGCCATTTAGTTCCCTATTTGATTTTCTCATGTTGATCTTTGAAATGGCAGTGTCTGGTTTTCCTTGGAGTTCCTGAATCCCCAGTCCTGGGTTTTGCACAGGTAACCTGTCCCATGTTCTATGGCAGGGCTGGAATCTGGAGAGGTTTTTGGCAGGATGGCTCTAAGAGGTATCTTAGATGGCTCTAAGATCTAAAACCTTAGATGGCACTAAGAACTTGCCCTTCTGAGAGGACTGAAACTGGCTCCCACTGAAGTCATGGAAGATAATAATGTCATTTGTGGAAGACATATGGCAAGAAGCCTCCTAGAACACAGCAGGAATATTTTTGCAGTGTAGGTTATTAGCATTGACCCCGGACTGTGGCAAAACAGAGACATGAAACCTTCTGTCTGCAAAATAGCTCTCAAGGTTGTAACCAAATGCTTAAAATTGCAAGACATGGCTGTTCAAAACTGGGGAGATGGGTACAAGAATACAGCTGATGTCTCAGAAATAAAGTGTTGGTTTGTAGAACTTGGAATTGCTAATCTCAGGAAAACCCAAGCTCAGTAACAGGCTGGGTCTTTTAGAAAGGCTGCACTCAGTTGAGAGACCAGTCCCTGCTTTCCTCCCCGGACTGCAAAATTACAACTTTCAGGTCACACTTAGAAAGCAATTGGATGTAATCTGTACCTTTTGCATGACATAAAAGAACTAGATGAGATAATCAGGCACCAGCGTGTCCTCAGGTCTTGCTAAAACACTGAGATCACTCCAGGGTGTGCTTATGATGATTTCCCCTCCTCCAGCTCCTGTCTGCTGAAGGAACTGCTTCTCTTGTGTCTGTTCACCAGGTGTTGGCCAAGTGATCCCAACCTACCACCACTACTGCCACAACTTGAGTTGTCTTCCCTGGTGGAGCACTCCCTGTTTCAGCACTAGAAAGGTGAAGTGTCTAGGCCAAGTTCATCATCCAGACTCCACAGTCAGTGGAGAAAGTTGAACACCTCCAGAGTGTAATTCATCCCATCCAAAAATAGATGTTTAAGACAGGAAGCATGAATCGCTCTCTGGGGGTTGGTGCACGTCTCTCTGTTCACTGATGATAAAAGAAGTCTAGACAATTACCTTAACCTAGACATCCAGCTGTAAGACACCTTCAGCTGCGTGAGATCGAGCTGTGCTTTCAGGTCCCTAAGGACTGATTTCCACCCCCCTGTTCAAATGGGAAGTAGTTTTCTGATTTCACAGCAGCTTTCAGGCTGAAGTCACTGGCAATCAGAATCTCAGCGAGCCACATATGGCAGTTTTATCATAACTGAATAGCTTTTTAATGAAAGGGTTTTTACCCTCAGTCCCATCTGGGAGTTATCCATGAGAAGTTGATGGTGTTTTGAGGAATATTTCTTTCTATTACTTGCTGAATCATTGCCACCATTAAATATTGCTGCATAATTTCCTCCCAAGGAGTCTGTTGCATGTAGATAATATTCAAAGTGTGGTCCCTATTGATTACTTTGATTGAACACATGCCACACATGATGTTCTCCATGAGCAGGAGCACAGCTCTTCAGATGGTGGTTGCAAACACTCTCATTTGTCAGTTCATTTCTCGTGGCCTGAAATTCATCTCTCATCTTCTCTCTTGCCTTCCTGTGAGCTTGTTTGTTAAAGCATTTGGGGAAAGGCAGACAGGGAAAGGCAATGGATGACTGCAGAAGGCAACAGAGCGCCAAGACCATAAGGAGCATCCACAGAGCCTTGGAGAAGGAAACCACAAGTGGAGGCAGCTGCGAGGAGGGAAAGCCTCCAGCACTGGACAGCCAAAGAGCTGGAGTTACCCAATCCCATACCCACCAATGCTGTTCCTCTCTGCCCACCTTGCCCCATGGAGGTGACCACTGCAGGAGCAAAGCTGGCAGAGCAATCCAGGGCTCTTGGATGTTGGCCGCTCCCCTTTCCAGCCCACGACTTCAGCTGGTGTTCCCATGAAGAGACCAGACAGTGAGAGTGGCCAGCACAGCCCAGCTCCAGCCCCAGGGGGTTGTCCTCATTCACAGGATGGAGGTTCCTGTTCCCATTTGATTGCAGAGAAGATAGGTGAGGATGTCTCCGAGGGGACAAATGGTTCCCTGGCAGAGGTGGGCAGATGTGTTACTCCTTGGGCAGGATGAACTGGTGGAGAGGAGACTGCAGGGTGCCAGTCTGTGTGCCTAAAGCTTCCATCCCAGGCAGGTTACAAGGTTTGGAAACTACGCGTCTTTGGCATCTCTGCAGAGAAGAACATCTCAGCTCGCCTTGAAATACGTGAAGATTTAATTCCTTTGACTTTTGCTTTTAGATTATTTTTTGCCCTTGCTGTTTTAAAAATTCAATTCAACATGGAAGCACAGTCTTCGAGGAAAATACTTGAAAAACAAACTGGCCAATATGGTTAATAGAAAACATTCCCTTTTTCAAGATGTCTTTTGTCTCTCTCTTTTGGAAGACGGCAGGAAGTTTGGATGAGTCCTGAAATGTTTGGGTTGGTTTTTTTTGGTTTGTTTTTTTTTTTTTTTTTGGCATGTGTATGTGAATTTTCCAGTTGCCAGAAAAAATAATTTGCCCAGTGATGTTACAGGTGCCTCTTGGCTTCCCCTGCCAAGACATCTGCCCACTGCTGCCTGCAGGAGCCCTCGGTGGAGTCCAAGCCGTAGCAATGGATGCGTTTCTCTCAGGGAGTTCCCTGCTTCATCCCTCGCTGTGTCAGAGCTGAACACATCCTGCCAAGACTCAAGCAAATATTCCAGAAAGGGTTGAGATATTCACCGAGCTCAGACTGTTGTACAAGAAGTACCCTGAAGCAAAAGCAGAGCTGCGAGGCACCGTCACACCGAGTCGCTTCCCCCACCCCGGCAGGCACCATGCCGTACCAGACAAACTCCTCCAGATAGGATCCAGGCAGAGATGTTTGCTTAACACAGCAGCTCTTTGAAAAGGCAAATAAATGGACAGTGAAGCTACACAGACGTGTCACTGTGCAGCGATTTCCGTTTAGCATTTACGTTTAGTGCCAGGAAACCCTGACTCATGAATATGAAATCAGAAGGAAAGGAAGAAAGCAGTTGTTCATTATTAGAGCTTCGGATTGGGCGTGTGGTGGAAATTAGCATTAGAAAACATGCAGGTTAGAAAGAGAGGGGCTGGCTCTGAAGGTCCAGGGGGCTTGAAGAGCCCGGCTCTTCAACCAGGGGATGTGCTTTTGTGGGGCCCTCTCTCCTCTCAGGCCTTGCCCATGGGGAGCTGCTGCTAGAGAAGAGTCCTGGAGCTCAGGGTTACCCATGATGAGGCTCTTCCTCATCTTGAGGTGGGGGAAAGCAGGTCCTGAATATTCCGGGAAATCCTCCAAATTTCCTTGAGGTAATGGTGAGCAAAGGCAGGGAAGGAAAGCCTCTTAATTACCAGAAATAAGAGAAATAACCGAGAGAACACCCAAGAAAACAGATCACCCTCAGATAGAAATCCTGAGGTCCCCAAAGGAAGTTCACGTTTCATTGAGACTCAATGGGGTAAAAATGAAGGAACCCATAGCCCTGATCCTTCTGCAGGTGGGATGCCTGTCTCTGCCCCTCACCTGCACTCTAGAGCAGAGAAAAGCCTCAGTGAGCCTGGGGTGAACCTGGCTCCTGATGACACAAGCTATCTTCCTTCCAGCCATGAGGGTGGGACACCATCCTTCTTTCTGTGCCTATTTACCTCAGAAAAGCTGGGCTTGTGCTGCCAAGGAGGGATGTGGGTCAGAATCACAGAATCATAGAATATCCTGAGTTGGAAGGGGTCCAAAAGGGTCGTTGAGTCCAGCTCCTGGCCCTGCTCAAGACAACCAACCCCAAGAATCACACCATGCACCTGACAGCATCGTTTAAACTTTTCTTGAACTCTAGTAGGCTTGGTGCTGCAACCAGTTCCCTGGGGAGCCTGTTCCAGTGCCCAAACACTCTCTGGGTGAAGAACCTTTTCCTAATGTCTCTAAGAAGAGTGATGCTATTGCAGCAAATATTTTTGATGGTACTGGGAAGGAAGAAGCAAATAAAGACATTGCTGCAGGGTGGCAAGGGCTTGATTTCCAAAGCAGCTCCTTGCATCAAACCCTGGGAGCAGCTCAAGGCAACAAGGAAGTGTGTCATCCCCTCCAGTGTCTTCATCTGAAGCCGCCCAGCTGTGCTGTACAAGTACCTCTCTGTTTCCTTGGAATTTTGGTAATTTCAGTGCCCGTAAAATATGACAAGAGCTGATCTATCAGTGTGGGGCACGGCAGCTCGCAGTGACAGCAAAGCATGTGGCTGATACCCCTGGCCTGGAGGATGCAAGGTGCCAGGCAGGAGGCTGGACACTGGGCTGGGTGGGCAAGTGCCCGTGGGACCAGACAGATCTGCCAGGGTGCTCCTCACCCAAGTGTCCCCGTGCCACCTCTGCCCTCGGTGACAGCACTGGATCATGGTTGTTTTGCAGACCCAGGCTTTGCCCCAAGGCCAGGCCATGGGAAGCTGCTGGCAGGGCTCTGCTCCACCCTGTGCAGCTATGACAGCTTCAGAGAGTCGTTAGCAAGCAAGGCGCGCTTGATGTGAATAATTAAAATACCTGCTGTGCTTTTAAATAGTTCAGAGCCAGCCTTGGAGCTGCATGTGTGAGCGATGGCTGCTGTCTTCGGAGGAGGCCGGAGGAAAGAGGAGGGCTGATATCCAGTGGAAAATTAAGGGCTTGATGCTGCTTCTGGCAGGAGGAGGGAATGATGCTGGCAGCTTCCACGGGGATGCAGGCAGTCCCTGCTCCTGAGTGAGACTGGAGGCTGACACAGCTCTGCTTGCTGATGAACAGACATCACGGCACAGAACTCTCCAAAGTCTCCCCTCTGCCAAGAATTTGAGCAGCAGTGGAGCTCAGCACCCACCCTTCCAGGTGCCCCAGGGCTCTCCTGCTGGTTCAGCTCTCCAAACCTGTGGGACGAGGACGTGGAGCAGGGGAACAGGGACAGCCCCACAGCCTGGGGGCTCCGTCAGCACTGGCAGCGTGGGGCCCCTCAGCTGAGCACACACAGGTGGGGTCTGGGGAGGACGCACTCTCTTTTGCTAAGATTTCCCCAAGATATCAATTAGACACTGAAATCAAAACAGTTTCTGCATGAACAACTAACAAAGAGTTCCCTGCAGTCCCTCAGCAGCCAGACTCCCTCTGTTCCTGCCCCCAGCTGCCTTGGAGTTTGTATCAGAATAGCACTGAAGGGCCCCGTGCCCCAGCACGGAGGAGCTTCATGGAACAGGGGAGGATATCAAACACTGTGGCTGTGTCAGTGCTGATGGAGCGTGGAGCTGGGAAGCTGTAAATCATCTCTTCTTGTGAAAAAATTGGTTTCTGGGCAGGGGATGGAGGGAAAAATGACATTCCCCCTGAGTTAGTTTCCGACTGAATTAAACCATTGTTTAACCATAGATATATATCTTCATATATATATATATATTTTTTTTTTCTGTGGAGAGCCTGGACAATTCCAATTTGGGGTCACTGTGCAGTGATTATTTTCCTTTTTATTTTTTTTAGTTCAGCCAATGAACCAAAAAATTGTATATTTTCTCAGCTTTGCCATGATTACCTCCAGGGCAGGTGAAAGCAAAGTTTTTAGTAGAGATGGGGGCAAAAAAGGCTGTTTGGGGACTGGCACAGTGAGGAGAGGGGGAGAGCTGTGTGCTGACAGCTTTGCAACAGTGTGTGAACATCATCCTGATGTTTGGTCCATTCCCTGGTCCCATGTGGGGAGTGGGAGCTGCCTGCACCCCTTTCCTGTGGCCCTTAGCCCACGAAAGGCCAGGGCTCCTGAGCTGAAGATCAACAAATTAGTCTTCTTCTCCCCCACTGCAGAACGTTATCCATCTAAAGATTTCCTTTAATTTGGAGCCTTGTAGAGTTTGAAAAGCCCTTCAAGTTCACTTGGGCTGATGAATTGGTAATTGAGTGTACCTGGATGTCGGTGCCGGCTCTGCCTCTCTCTGCATTTGTATCAGTCCGTGTTTGTTTTCTCCAGCTGTAAATCACTCAGAACTTGGAGAGGCTTTTATCAAATCCTGCTAGGAGCCAGTCGTTTTCCCTTTCACAAACACATTGCTAATGCCACGTGGAACCCACCGGCTTTGCTGTTCATTTAAAAACAATGAGAATGGTATTAAATGGGGGAAAAAAAATCCTTAGCAACGGGGGAGAAGGAGGAGGAAAAGAATTGCTCCTGTCTCTCTGGAGTTTGCTCCTTTGGTCTAATGTCTGTCCCATTGATCTCCTAATACCCTCTGCTTTGAGAGCCTGATTTATTGCCCCACACTCTGTTATCCCCCTGTGTTTTATAGCACACATTGTTCTCAGCTTCTTCAGCCACCAGCAGCTCAGCTGCCAGCCTTGGCCCAGCCTCACCAGTGCTTCCACCTCCTGGGCTGCTCACCTGCGCCCCTTTCTCCGCAGCCCCGGCCAGCACTGAGCATGGAGAGTTAAGCAGGTGGTTTTAAGGGTTTGAGGGAGCGGGGGTCATCATCTTAAGGTCTCCAGGTTCTCCAGTGTGTCCTTGGTGTCTGCCTCTCCAGTGGCTTTGATGATGCCTGGCCTTCTCCATCAGTGGTAGAGGGAGCACATCTGGCTCCCTTCCCGCACTGCCCATATCCATGGCTCAGCCCAGTCAGTGTGCTCCAGCCCTGACAGATTTTGGCAAAAGGGAATTTCCAAAAAGAGGGGTAACAGTCCCGATTTGCATTTCCTGGAGCCGCTCCAATCCCTCACCCGGTGGAAGAACTGGAAGAACAGCACCACGTGTCTGGCATAACCCATCCACCCAGCCTGTGCTTGCATGTCAATTTTTCAATGAGCTGTTACGTTGCTATTTGCTCAGCAGAAAAAGCCAGCAAGTTACATCCATTGACAAAGAAATGTGAGGACTTTGCAATCTGTGTGTGAATGTTTCATGAGCACAAAAACAAGGAGAAATTTGCCAGACGATTATTCATTAGGAATTGTTCATTCAGCTCTAATTGCTTGGGTCTAACTGTTCTTAGAAGGGCTGTGTGACATCTTTGTAATACGCAGTTAAGGTCAGGAAAGTGTTGGTAGAAATTACTTCTTGTTAAGCCAAGCTTTTCTTTGGGTGCAACACTGCTATTCCTGCTTAGCTTAGAGCAGTAAAAGGTGCTGCCAGGTTTCTTGTTCGGCCTGTGCATCCCAGGTAGCTCATGGAAGGTGAGTGGTGCCTTACTGACTCCCACTTTCTCTGTGGAAGGAGTAATTAAATTCACCTGCAGAATCCCCTTCTTCTCATGCGTGGCAGTGTGCAACTTCCCCGCATCTCTGCTAACTAGATTAGGGATTACGCATGCTGATGAGAAAGCACCAGCTAGAAAGGATCTGGCTTGGCTTTCAGATCCCAGCTGTTATTTGCAGGACTTACGTTTAGGAAAAGCATCGCTTTCTTTTTTTGTTTGTTTGTTTTCCTTCTAAGCTGACAAACTTTGTCTGGAAACCCAGAGGAACAAGCACCAGGGAGCCCCACCGTCTGTCTTCCAGCAGCATTTTCTGAAATGGAACAACACTTTAAAGTCTCGCCAGCTCAGCCTTTCACTTCTCAGAATATGTGCCTGTCTCTAAAATACCAGGTTATTTTTCCTTACCCCCCATAATATTCCCATCCAACATTCACTCTCCTGGAAATCACCAATCTGACGTTCACCTGCCTGCGTTCAAACACCTGCCACTGTTCTCGTGCTACTGCCCTTCTCCTTGCAGTTTGGAGATTATATTTCATAACTGACCTCCAACTACCTCCCCGTGACACTTCACCCTTGTCTGCCTGATTGATTAGTCTATTATGCTCTCCACTCTTCCCGATGGCTTACAGATTGCCCGGTATCTGTCACAGGCTTCCTTTTGTTCTCTAATACTCTTGGAGTTCTGGAACACCCTCCGGCTGCCATTCTCTCTCCATATTCCCCGGCCACCACCTGCCTCTCTTATGAATGTCTAGTTTGGAAAAAGGAGAAGAAATCTTTTTGCAAAATAAACCCTTACCTGCTGTGAGTTCACACATATGCTGGTAAAACACGCTTCTAAGACACTGTCGTTTTCAATGGGGCTCCTTATTTCCTTTGCACCATTTGGAGGTATAAAAATGTCACTGGGTCAGGCTGTGATCGGTGACATGGCTTGGAAGGCAGCTTTCCCAGGCAAATTTCCTCACCTGCATAAGTCAGTGCTGTGTTTGAAGATGTGTGTGGGTAGGAGGGTTCTGCCTCTGCTGGGGGAGAGGTCTGGGACGTGTCCCAGATCCATCCATCTCCCTGCGCTTGTCAGAGGTTGTCCAGCTCTCTGATACTGTTCCAGGCTTGTCCCAGCTCTGTCCATCACTCTGACATTTAATTAACTACCCCATTCTCCTGGATCTTGCACTGGATTTGTGTTGTCTTTCTGAAATACCTCTTAGGTCATGTCTGAATATTACGAACAGGAGGAGTAACAAAATGGTTGTCACTAATACTGCTATTATTGTTGCTGTGTAGATGATAATAAAGCAAGGCATTGAATATCACAAAGATGAGTACGGTTACACTCAGTGTCACTTCTTCTTGCTGTACTGGTTGTTTGGCAGCACAGGTGAGCAGGAACTGACAGCAGTGGGAAGCAGAGAGAGCCCTGGCCAGCCAGGCATCCAGAAGTGATAGAAAAACAACGAGGGTGTGGGAACTGACCACTGAGAGCAATTTCTTCACAAAGATTTGAAAAGACGTTTATGAGACCAATCTTCAGGTGTAACAAGGATTATTAAGCTTGTTAAAACCTGCACGTGGTGGGTGGCTGGTGCTGGTGGTGGCAGTGGCTCCTCACTCCTCCAGGAGCTCTGCACTGATGTTTTGTACCATCTGCCCTGGGCATGCCCAGAGCTATCCATCTTCCTTGCATCTTTTTCCATCCCTGTCTGGCATTTGTCCCATTCTTTCTACTTCAGTCCCAGGTCCCCTTCCAGCACTTCTCACAGTCCCTCTTCCACTGGCAAGTGGATTTCTTTTCCCTTTTAGTTACTCTGTTGAGCAGCTGCTCTCATTTGGACCTCCCCGTGGTCTTCTTCCCCTTCAGCTCTGGTCCCTGTGTCTCTGTGTTTGATCCATGGCTTAAGCAGCTGTTGGGTCCCTGGCATGGCTTGGTGTTAATCAAGCCATCAATCAATCTTTTATCCCCTCTGATGAAACTCCCTCTTATGCTTTCTCTTTTATCCTTGCAGTTCAAATACTGGGCTTGGTGACCACCTCGTGGGATCCCGAATGCCGTGTCCAGTGTGCCTCCCAGCCCCTGAGGACAACAACTAGGAGACGTTCAGGACTGTGGCTGGAACCAGCAGTGACACTCAGGCTCAGAGGTGAGGGGTGGCCTTGTCCATGGCATCTCTGGAGTCAGAGGAGTGGCTGGTGTGAGACAGCTGCCCATGGGAGAGAGCCAGCAGGGACAGAGCAAGTCTTTCTGGAGAGGGCTCCAGTGCTGGGAAATCCTCCCCAGGAGTGGGTGGTGAAGGGGAGCCTCATGGCATTCATTCCCAGTAGGAAAGAGTCTGGTGCAGACAGGGTTGTGTT
The DNA here is from genome assembly GCA_013397975.1 of Machaerirhynchus nigripectus. Classification (NCBI taxonomy): domain Eukaryota; kingdom Metazoa; phylum Chordata; class Aves; order Passeriformes; family Dicruridae; genus Machaerirhynchus; species Machaerirhynchus nigripectus. The sequence continues at coordinate 1,569,819 of VZRQ01006475.1, read as the reverse complement.
TCTCACACTGCTGTTGTTGGGGTGGTTCCTGGTGGGACTCACCTCGGAGCGCTGACCTTCCTGGGGAGACCCTGAGTGGCTGAGCTGCGGCTGCTGCCCTCCTGAAAGCCTGGTAAACAGTGAAAGTTATCATGGTTGCATTTTTAGTTTCTATTTTTTTAGAGATTGAATTCACATTCTTCTGTTGAGATTTAAGGAATGTGGAAAAAGCACATTATTTTTCCCCCACGGATGAGAAGTGCAGTGCGTGCCTCCATCCCAACTTCTACAAAATTCTGTTTTACAAATCAGAAAAAGAACATCAGGTTCATGTTGGAGCTGTAGCTCAGTTTTCTAAGACCAGATTTTGCCCCATGTTCCCTGTTAAAATAACTAGCTGTGCTGGGCACTTAAGAAATTTTCTCCCTCTTCCTCATCTCCGCCTTGACATTATGAAAAGGGTTTTCATCAATCCATTGAAAGAAGGAGATAACTTTTGTATGAAAGTGCACGGTTGACAGGGTTGAGTTTTTGGGGTAGTATGTAATTTTTTTTTACACTGTTATTATTTAAAATATGCTTTCTAAGAGGACAAAAGGGAATAGCTTAATGGAAACAAATTTCTGTAGCAAAATGTGCAGCTGGATAAAAAAAGATTATTTCTGTTATTGCTTGGTTAGACAGGTGGATTTCGAATTTGAGTACAAAAGGTGCTAAAAAGTGTGCTTAAACTTCTCTTCAGTGTGCTGTTGAGATTGAAAAGAATAATTTTTGGAGAAAAACTTTTCTCTGAGCCTCTATTTCCAGCATTGTCAAATCTTCAGCGGCGGCCTTTTCCCACAGCTATTGTCATGTTTTCACCTTTTCTTCTTCTACCTCATTTGTCCTTTTTTGAAGAAAATGTGGTGCAGGTGAAAGGCGGGCAGGCCCATGGGCTGGCACTGATCTGGGAGGGAGGGACAGCAGAGCTGGAGGTGCACGGGCATCTCTGGAAGCCAGCCCAGACCAGGGATGCAGTCCCGGGGAAAGATGGACAGCCTGGCCTGGGGGTAGGCATTTTGAAAGCATCTTCAAGCCTACAGCCCTTAAGACCACCTTTCCAAAATGACTTTTAACCAATTAGGAACCTAAGCATCAATGAAGATAAGCAGAGCTTAGGTGCTCAGGTCCCTCGGGGCAGACACAAATATCTCAGCAATGCAGACAGATAGACAGGTCGCCTCTCCAGATGGATCCAGACCCAGAGCCAGGCAATGAATTACAAATATAAGTGCCAAAACAGCAGGCTTGGGACACGAGGGATAAAAGACAGTTGTGTTATTTGAGCTGATAAGCTGTGCGTCTCGTCTGGAAGGTGCCGGCATCAAAGGCTCCTGCAGGGATTTCACAATGGAGCATTACCCCATCCAGCACTGAGTTACCTGAGATGTAAAATGGGCCTTGCAGAGAAAGCTTCATGCCTGCCACAAAGGAGCAGAATAAGAGTTTGTTTTGAGAACTATTAGGCTGGATAATTTGCGATTGATCTCCATGGACACTGAGATATTGCTCCTAACAGAGCAATGACTGCCATTAGTGGCTCAGCTCCCTGCCTTCTTCCTCCTTTTTCTCCCCAGCCTTTGCAAGGGCTGGGTCAAATGCTGCCCAGGCAGCATGAACAATATTGCCTCCTTTTTTGGTAATCATTGTGCCTTCTATTCATCCCCAGAAGCCTTATCACAAGAGGTGTTTTCAAGGGTTGTAAGCATTCATCTCAATGTACATTTTTATGCCTATTCTCCTTGGAAGAGCTGGAGAACTAATTTACTTTATTAGACCAAATGAAAGGAGCTTATGGAGGTAGCCTTGTGCAGGAGGTCGGGGAGCTAGAGAGGAGAGACCTCTGAGACTGCTGTGGAATTTCTTGCAGGAACTGAGAAGTAGCTGTTGCTGTTTAGACTGGTGCTGTTCCTCTTTACATTGTGCTGGCTCCGTTTCCAGCACCGAGTGCTGAGGACTTCTGCGTGGTCCCAGCACTGGTCCAGCCACGAAGGCTCAGGAGCAGTAACATCTGTAAGCACCTTGGATTGGCGAGCCTGGAGGCAGCCAGGCTCACAGCACTGGGCTGCTCAGGCAGGGAGGAGGTGCCCAGGGGGCTCTGGTGAAGGTTGCCACCGTGGGAAGCCCCAGCCAGCCCGTCCCGGGTGACACCCGACTGTGCAAACCCTTCTCCAAGCAGCTTCATGCAGAGAGCAGATCCGTCTCCTGGGCAATTCACTTCATTCATCAATTAAATTGTTTGCTGTGAACAGTTTGGCCCCATCCAGCTCCAAGATTTCAGCCTTGTAATTTTGCTGGCAGAGGACAGCGGTGCCATGTCCGTGAAATCTGCCTGCCAACTGCTTCCCCTGCTAAGCATTTTCTAGGCTAACGATCCCGAAAACCTTGCCAGCAGCCCCAGCTCTGTCCCTTTCAGGGCAAGCCACTCATTTAAACGTGAGCACATCTAAATGACTCCATCTGCTAAGTGACGTTGGTAAAGAAAAGATTATAGCAGGAGCTGGTGCTGTGTACTCGGGTTGTAACCCTGCTATAAAATGGGCTGGGAGAACAAGGGGACTGTGAGGAGCTGAGGCTCAAAACCACCTGGGTGACTGTCAGCTTGATTTATTTTCTTGCTCATTAGATAAATTAGAAAACTGGCAAAAGAAATCATCTCCCGCTCTCAGCTGCTTGGTAACCTGCCACGTGCCACAGGATGCCGGCTGCAGGGAGGCGCAGCTCCTTCCCACCTCCCTGGCCCCTCTCCCAAGGGACACGGGATGGGACTTGGGTCTGCTAGTGCCACTCGATGGTCCTGCCACCCTAAACCACCTCACTGACCCATCTGGCCGATTGCTGGCAGCTAGAGTTTCACTTTTCTATAATACCGCTGATTTCTGAGTAGCAGCTATTTCCTAGGTGAAAACAGCAGCACCAAATATTGCTTTTGAACGCTGGCTTTGACCTCAGAACTGTTTGTTACCCTCCGTTCACAAATCAGCCAAGCTAAAGGAAAATAACCTGCATTGTGGCTGTATCATCAGGCAGGACCTGCCCTTCAGAGACGTCGTTCAGCACTTTGATCTCGTGGCTTGTGACCAGTCTGCCTTCAGCAGCTGCCCCCCTTGCCTCTAAACCAGAATTTTTGTTTGTCAGAAGGATGAAGCTTAGTGGTCAGACTTGATTTAAATCCCTGAGTAAAATTCACTGTCTAGGAGGTCAGGCTCCATTTACAGCGCCTTCTAACCTAAAAACTCACTGAAATATTCAACCTACATAACCAAATGTTAAATTTGGATCGTTTAAGCCATCTTCAGTACCTTTAGGTGCGTCTGATGCACTCCTATAGTGTGAAATGAGGCCACTGTTATACACATTGTATTTACATACGAGGAAAAGCTCCCAGCCAGGATGAGCTATTAAGAGACTGCAATGCATTTCCCAGCCAACGTGGAGGAATCCCCGCTGCAAACAGATGCTGAAACCAGGGGAGAACCAGGGCAGGACCTCTCAGGAAGGAGCCCTGGGGGTTCCCAGCACTGCCGCGCCTGTGCGAGGAGGTGGGGCAATACCTGCCCTGTGAGTGATGGTTGGAGCAGATTTCCTCTGCTGTCCGTGCCCCTTCTTCTGCCCGTGGGACTTCTGCACTGCCTGCAAGGATCCTTGTCACCCTGTCCCTGGCAAGCATCGGGACACACGTGTCCCCGTGGCTCAGGCCCTGCCAGGTGTGTGCCCATGTGTACAAACGCTGCCGGGTGGAGAGACGGGGCTAATTCCTTCCTGTCATAGGCAAGGAATCGGCTTATGGCCCAGAGCTCTGATTACTCTTATCTTAGCCTGCATGATGCTAGTCACATCCTGAAATTACCCAGGTTTTTTCAAAATCCAGGGGATGGTTCGGACTCACCTGAACGACGTGAGCAAACTCCGGCCCTGCTTTCAGCCCCGGCAGGTTTGAGGGGCCGCGAGTCAGTGCAGAAGTTGGGACATGTGGTTTGAACCTCCAAATGCACCCGATGGGAAGTGCCTGGGTGTGATACCCGATCCACCTGAAATACCTGATGGAGCCCCGTGTGGGGCAGCACCAACAGCACCCTCCCAGCATCTGTGCAGAGCTGATTGCTGAGGCAGCCTCACCTGCTGGGATCCTGGCAGATAACATGCCTCTGAAATGGCCAGCCAGGGAGAGATGCTGTCAAGCAAAACACGGAGTGAAACGTTTGGCTGCCGGCATTAAGCTGCGAGTCCCACCTGTCTGCTGTGTGACACGCAACACCGTCCCCATTCCCCATCACTGCCTGCCAAGCCCACCCCGCTTGGAAATTAGAGTGGGGAAATCAAAGTCCCTCTCCACCCACTCCTGCTGTGCCTCTCAGCCACTGACATTAACACCGAACTGGCTGACATTAGCTTTGAATGGATTTTAATAACCCCCTTGCGAGCCTGAATTACCCACACAGCGTGAGGGCTACTGTGAGTTTGGAGACCTGGCGATGAGCAGGGCATCAGGGGCCAGACCAGCTCCCCAGGCTGTGGACACAGGGCCAGACCAGCTGCCCAGGCTGTGGACACGGGCCCAGACCCACTCGAGGAGCTGCAGTGGGTTCTGCCAGTGGCAGCTGCTGGCATGGCACCCTGGCATTGCCTGGCCCCTGGAGAGCTGCTGCTCTGGCACCTGCTGCCCACAAGTGTCCTGCCACCAGCAGGTCTGCAAGGGGCTGATGAGCTTCCCAGCACTGGGGATGCTGGTCCAGGTGCCCACCTCCATGGAATGTTCTCCCATCTAGGGCAAGGTGTGGCTGCTGCAGGGTGGTGAGACCCCCAGTGCCATCAGTGAGAGCATCCCCGTACCAGTGCATGGGATAAAACAGCAGCCTTGGCTTAGCTGCCTCTGTGCATGGAATGCTAAATGAGATCATACCTGGCCCAGCTGGGAGTCCGGACTAGGGTATGAAAATCTAGCAAGAAGATTAAAAGGTGTCCCCAGGCAGAAGAGGGTATTTATTCCTTTCTTTGTGGCTGAGATGTGCACGGCGTGGGAGTCGTAGGGACGGTGACCTCCCCTGAGCACCTGCACGTGGGCAGCGCCGTGTCCCCACGGGGACTGAGCTTGGGGACAAGGCACTGACCAGAAAAGCTCCTTCTGAGATACAGGTGGACACGTCCAATCTCCCCTTCTGCACCAGGAAAGGGCTCCCTGCCCCGGATCTTCACGTCCAGCCCTGCAGCTCCTCCGCAAAGGGAAAACCCCTCATTTTCCTCTTCTTTTACAGGAGAGAAAGCTGAAAGAGATGGTCAGGTGGTTCTCACTTCTGGAATATGCAGGGCCTGGAAACATGCTCTGAAGTTACTGTTCCTCAATTACAGCTCAAAAGATCTGAGCAAGTGGCGCAGCCTCTTTGGCCATTCACAAAGTCTCATCATCATTTGGGTGGAGAGTGAGGATTTCTAGCTGCCATTGAAATCCACTGGTACTTCCAGTATGGAAACAGGAGCATCCACAGGGATATGGACAGGAGATCCCAGCTGGGGTGGGCCAGCAGCTTCTCCAGGTCAGGCTCTACAGGGGCTGTGAAATCATCAGGCACTTGCAAGAACTGAGTACTGAAAAGAGCCCCTGAAAAAAAGCCCATGATAATGATTGAGTTATATTTAAGAGGCTCCTTCATACTAAGTAAATGCAAATAGTTTACTCAGAAAATATTTCCCATTAAGATCATTTCTACATAAAATGCTAACAGATTGAGATTATGACTCTAATGATTATTTTTATTGCTGGTTTACATTTAAATGGCATGTATTTCCCCCTACTGTTCTCTCTTTGGGTTAAATCAATAAAACCTATTAAGAAGGTTCTTCTTCCTCTAGGATTCCTCCCTCTCTTCTTTCTTTCTCATCCCCACTGGTGCCCTTTTTATCCACCCACCACCAGAGATTTTTCAGAGCTGCCTCCACGATATTGGTGCCAAGGATTTGAACATCCCCTTTGACAGAGTGGAGTGAATCCGGTCTTTGCTGAGAGGAGGGACTGCAGAGGAGCTCCAGTGCTGTTCCCTTTCCTCATCTTGGGCCGTGTTGCAAGGAGATGAAGTTGGAGCCTCTTCCCTCCCGTTTTAAAGTAGAAGCTCTACCTGTCTGTACTCTTTTACCTTCTCAGCTGTGGATGCTCTTGTGCTCCTTCAAACACAGGCTGTGGCTCACCGAGGAGGTGCTGGATTTGTGTTTGGAGAAGAATTATCCTGGTATATACACAGCGAAAACCATTAAGACGCTGACCTTTAAATTGGGCTTCTTCCTGCTCGTGTAGGGAGGAGGTGGGTTGAGTGCCCAAATCTTATTCATTTTAATGACAAATCCCTCACAGAGAGGCTTTGAAATGCTCGGCATTAATGCAGTTCACCTCCCTCTGCTGCAGCTTGGCTTTGCTGTGCAGGGGATGTCTCTGCTTCCCTCTCACAGTGCCAGACCCTATAGATTTGCTCCGTAACTACTGTGCCCAGGTACCACTGTGTATGGATTTGTCAGCTTAGGGCAGTGCTAACGCAGGGGTCTGCATGCTCCTTAATCAGTATCACTGACCTTTCTTTCCTTCATTACTCTCTGCATCACTTGTTTTTCCCCAGCTAATTTGCATAGGCCTCATGTTATCTGTGTTTTTGCTTTGTCCCTGTTATCCCATTACCCTGGATAATCAAAGTTGGCTGTAATGGAAACAGCAGAAACAATTTGCTTACCCTTCTATTACAAGATATTCCCTCTACTAAGTCTGAGAATACCTGCAGCTCTGTGGTAATGCTAATTAACTGTGCATACATATAGAAAGTAAAGCAAACGGCACCAGGATCCTTTGGGATGGTGGGGATTAAAGAAAGATGAGATATTATTCTCCTCTTTTCTCTGTGCTTCACTGTCCCTACCCTCAATGGAAATTGCTTTGCACTTATAGGATAAAATGTAATACATGGTGGGGGAGTCACTGGCTCTGCAGAGAGATGGAGTTGGAAGGAGCAGAGTTCTCTGCTAATAAATCCACTATGGAAGTAAGTGGTCCTCCCTAATGTCTCCCTTCTTGTCTATTCCCAGAGTGGGACATGGTCTTCTCCCCACGCACGTCCCCCTGCCTTGGAGCCCAGTGCTGATTCCTCAGGGCCACAGCTATCCCCCAGAGCAGAGCTCCAGCCAAATACAGGTGGAAAACCTCCTGCCCAGCCTCAAGGATTGGTTGGAATAGTGTCTGTAAATGAATGCCCGTGGCAGTGCAGGGTACCTGGAAGTGGCTGTTGTGTCCATCAGGGTGCTCACGTATCCTTCACTCCTCTTGGGTGGCTGAGGCAGCAGCAGCAGCTTCAGAGCAGGTGAAAGGCCTGGGGAGAATAAGAAAGATGGCAATGAAAAAAGAAAGATCCTTGGGAGAAGGGAGACTGTCCCAGCCATCCCTCTTCATTTTTGCACTGCATGGCGCCTCGGGTTCTGCCCATCCCTGAAGGTACGTGGGGCAGTCTCCCACCAGCAGCATGCAGCATCCTCTGGAACCTCACACGAGGCTCTCTCCTGCGTGTCAGCTAAACCAAGATTGACTGACACAGCCAGGCGTGCGTGGAGGACTGCCGAGCTCTCCATGCAGGAGAAATCCCACTCAAGTCCACCCACCAGCTCTTCACTGAGTTCCCCAGCTCCTCTGCATGGACAGGCCACCTCACTGCACCCCTGTGGAGCATCTTGAACCAGCCCTGACACACTCTGCCCCTGAGTATGGACCCTGTGCTCCAGGAGGGTGCTTAGACAGCCCTAGCACTACCCTGCCCCTGAAATTGTGAGGGAGATGTTATTTGTGCTCTGTTAACCACAGAACCTTTGATGCAATACTCATGTTTGGGATTTTACCACCTCTCTCATCCTCCAGGTCTGTCAAGGAGCTTTACGCAGCCGTGACTCAGAGAGAGGCATCAGTGGAGAGAGTCTGTAGATGCAGCCAGCAGCTGTCATGTGGAGGGCATTAATAATGTATAAGCAGGTATATATGCATGACCCATGAGCTCAGGACCTTCCCTCCCTGAATGGCACCAACTCCTTTAAAAGATCCCTGCACCATGCCCTGGCTCTGGCCATGCCAGAGGGCTTGGATTACACAGGCATCACACACATCTGCCCGGGGTAAATGGGCAGTAAAAGGGCTCACAGGGGTGAGGGCTTGGTGCTGCATGTCTCTCCTTTTCTGCTTGGAGCAGTGAAATAACTCCTTCCTTGCCATTGAAACCTTCAGTGCTTGCTGCTCACCACCACCCTGTGTGGGGGTTTTAGGACTGTGGGTACCACAGTGCCTTGCTCTGCTCACAAACCTGATGATATTTAAGATGCTTTGAAACTGCCCCCATGGGATTCATCATTTAAAATAACCCAGGTGGGGGTTGTTGGTACGAAGGGCTTCTAAGGTGCCTGGGTGAGGCCAAAGGGATTTTCAGGAGCAGTCAGGGCCCGAGCAACTGCACACCAAGGGGCTGAACAGTCATGCTGTGCCTTGCGGGTGCATTATCCCAGCAGAGAGCTCAGTCCTGAAACACTTGAACCTCAGCACAAGTGAGGAGACTCAGCTTTGAGTGCTGGCTGAAGTCAGTCCCAAAATCCAGCCCAGCCATCTGAGACATTTTGCTTCTGATCAGGCAGCACAAGCTCTAATTGTAAGAATGGGATTAAAAATGAAAATATGAGTTTGACTTGTAGGAAGGGATGCTTGGGATTGGAGATTGAACCATGTATCACTATGATCAGCTGGGAATTTCTTGTTGGTTTTACATAGCTGAGTCGAAGGTAAACTTCCTATTAACTTCCCTGAGAGAGTCTATAATGAGTTGACCCTTAAAATTAAAGATTTTCAGTTACTGACTCCAGCACAGCTGCTCTGGTGGAGTTCAAGAACCACACTGAAACAGCCAGCAGCTTCCAACAGCAATTGCACTCAGCACTGTTCCGTCTCCTCAACTCCTGACATCGTTTGGGGGAAAAAAAAGGCAAAGGTTGAATTCACGGGTTTTGTTTCTCTGCAGTTCAAAGGATACAAGAGCCTGTTTTTTAATTGGCACTGAGTTCTCCCAGCTGCTGCACAGGGCAGTCCTGAGACTGACACCCAGCCAGGCAGGAGGAGCAGCAGCTGGGGGAGGGAAGGCTGTTTGAAGTCCTGGGTGCCTGCCACCCATCTGCAGGGACTCAGAAGTCTCCTTGCTGGATCTGGGGGCAGAGGAGCGTTGCTTCATTTCTGATCATTAATGCATTGGTCTCTTCTCTGTTTTCTTTCCACTGATCTTCTCTGTGCACAGTCCAGGGAGAGCCACATGTTGAGTGGTTTGTGCTGGAGATCACAGCGCAGAGATAACGAAGCTCTTTTCTTACCCTTCCTGTTTCCTCACAGTGCGGCTCAGCCTGGTCCCACGTCTGTGCCCAGCCCCAGGGCTGGGGCCTGCGGGAGGCAGACGCCCTGCAGGAGTGGGCTGCATGTCCCTACGGAGAGAGGCAGGAGCGTCTCAGGCTGTGCACACTCCCACCTTAACCCCAGCACCTTGGCCAAGTGGGATTCAGCAGCGCCGACGTGCAGAGCCTGTGGAGTGCAGGAGCTGCTGGGATGGAGGGGGAGTCAGCCAGGAATGGAGGGGTTGAGTTTGTTAGGGAAGCCCTGGGGTGTCAGGTGCCAGTGAGAGCCACAACCCCTCTGACAAGGGTCACAGGGGGCCTGTGGCACCGTGCAGTGATACAAGGAGCACAGCTGGGGTGGGGGGCAGAGTGACCTGCTTCAAGAGGCACTCCCATCTTCCACCCCAGTGGGACTTGAAGATCCCTTCTTGACTGAGATCTAACCAGAGCATCTTTGCAGGCTTCTTTCTCCTCTGCCCAGGAGCAGGAAGGCTCTGTGGTTCCTACAGGCTCTCTGAGCAGTGCAGCTCCCACTGATGATTTCCTTAATGCTTAGAGTGGGGTGCCACCTGCTTCCCTCTGCAGGTTCAGCATCACTCCCACCTTTCTGCTTGTCTGCTTTTCTTGACCTCACCTCTCCTTGCTGAGCTGGCTCGTGGCTTTGCATCCTGCAGGCTTCCTCACCCCTCTGCCTTTTCTGCTCGTTTGTGATCTGACCTCGGGAAAGCACCATTGCAGGTGCCCTCTGCTCCGTGCTCACTGTGCTCCATGCCCATACCTGCTTTGCCCCAGGTGCCCTTATCATTTCCACCAGCACAGTCTCAGTCAGTCCCGTGCAAGACAAAAACCTCAGCAAAGCACTGTCACTCCACCCGGCCCACGCCAAGCTGGAGCTGTCAGTCCCAAAAGCTCAGTGGGGTGGATATACTTATTGCTAGAAAGCTTTATGTTTACCATGGCCTTTCTGACATTACAGTAAATGCATTTCAGAGCCCAAGAAGTATAAAAATAAACTGCAAGAAAATCAAGACAGCTAATTAGCCGAAGGTTACTGCTGGGCTCTGTGACTGTCAGCCCTTTTGAAGTTCTCCTTTACACTGGCAGATGTGTGTGCAGTGCTGCTGCTCCTTTGAATAAATGTCTTGGTTTCCAGAGTGGCTTCATATCTGGATGTGACTGAACACGTGTGAGGCCTGTCACAGCGAGCCTGGGCAGGGTAATCAGCATCCTTTAACCCTGCACTTCTCCAGTGCTGAGGAGCACCTCGTCTTGTGGAGTGTTTGATCAGCTCTGTGCTGCCTCCCAGCCCCTTGTGAGCAGGGCTGGGCTGGGAGGTGGGGAGGGGCCAGAGCGCTGCCTGACTGCACAGACCACCCTCTGTCCTGGAGATGCTCCTTCCCCTCTGTGTCCCTGCCCTCTGCCCTGTTGTCACAGACTGCTGAGGGTTGCTCAGGGTTTGGATGGTGCCACTGGGGTGCAGTTCTGTGGGGATGAGGGGCCTGGGGAGTGCAGGAGCACATGCCCCAGCATATTGTGATCTCACCCCACATGTCCATCATTCCCCAGTATCCAGTATTTTCCTGAGGATGAGTATCTTATGTGGAGCTGCAGGTACACCAGATGGTACAAGAGGAAGGGGAGTGGGGGTCCTGGCTGAGCTCAGAGCTGAGGGAAGGGTGCGATTGCCACTCCAGAGGAGAGAGGCTGAGCTGGTCATGAGAGTGGCCCTGGTGGACTTGGATACTGGGTCCAGAGGAGTGTTTTGTTCCTGTTTGGGCAGGAGAGCCCTGGAGCAGGGAAGGACCCCTTGGACTTTGAGCCATGTCCCTTCAGCCCAGACATCCCCTGGCCACAAGCTGTGTGAGCTTTCTCTCCCTGTGCTCTGAACTGCTCCACACAGGGATGGGTGACAGTTTGGGCACAGTGACCTTACAGGAACCACCAGCATCATCTGCGCTGTCCTCTCCCTCCTCCTGTCAGGTTTTCCTCCTTCCCTTTTTCTGCTTTCTTTGGGCCCCATTTCCCCTTGGAAAACCCTTTTTGCAGCTCCCTCTTCCCTCTCTGCCAGTTTCTCCTCTCTCCTCCTGCTGCCTCGCTCCTGCTCGCAGCTCGTGCCGGGTGTCATGTGTTTGCTCAGCATCGCTCCTCCTGGAACGTTAATTTGCTGCTCATTTCCTTACAGGCTTTACACCACGAGTCGGGGCTTTGTGTGCATGTGTGTGTGTGATTCAATTAAACAAAACACAATAAAATCAGGGAAAACAGAGGGAGACACAGACAGATAGCAATTCCCTGCTCTCTCAGGGCTAAGCTTGTCTGCCTGTGAGCTCGGCCCCAGCATGGCTTTCTGATGTTGCCACATGGATTTGCTTGTAGCAGCTCTCTGGATCTCATGCTTGGGGTTTCCATCCCTCAGCCGGGACCCTGGGACAGCAGCTGCTTCTGCTCTGCTGTCAGGAGTTGGGGCTGCTCCGTCACATGAGGTGAACCTTGAAGGAGATGACTGTTCATTTTAAATAAGCCCTGAAATGCTGAGGCATCTCCAAATACTCAGCCTCCTCCATCCCTCCTTTCCCTCTCTACAGCTCGGTCCCAGCAGCCCTCAAGATGCTCCAAGCCAGCAACTTCCCTACCTTCCCTCCTGCTCTACCCCTCTGGAGTGGCAGATTCCCCCTGTGCTAGGACCAAGCTTTCTCCCAAATCACACCTCTCCTTTGCAGTGCAACCTGAAAAGTAGCAGCTGTGCTGTGCAGGGCTTTGCCCCTGGCGAGCTTCCCTTCCACTGCTCTGTGCCCCTCTCTGCCATGCCCTCCCCTCTCTCACCTCCTTCCTGCCTTGTTTTCTTCCCCCTTTTCCCCTCTAATCCATTCATACTGTGGACTTATGCTTTCTTAGCATCCTTCGCTCCCAGGCTTCTCCCTGGCAGGTTTCTCGCCTCTCCTCGTGCCCGTGGCCGTGGGTGTCTCTCTCTCTCATGGAGAGCCTGTTCCTGCTCACTCAGCCCTGGCTCGCTCCCTGGCTCTGCAAATTTATTCTGTGAATCCAGCCTCTTCCCCCGGGTGAGCCGCTGGGCTGCAAATCTGACGCCTAAAGTGGGTCAGTGCAAGTGGAAGGAGGTGGTCCCTGGAAGGGCAGAGGGAGAGCAGGCACGAGAGGCAGCTCCTGCCAGATTACAGGGAGGGTGGGAGAGGAGCAGATGCTCTTAAAAAGTGAAGATTCAAGGGTTTTTAAAATGCACATAAAATGTGATTAACGAAATCCTGGCACTCAGTACCCTCTCCTTAGGAAAAAACGCTGGCAGCAGAAGTGACCCCCCCGTTTCCCGATAGCAGCCCCCAGCACACAGAGCCCTCCTGGGGATGTGAAAGGTCTCACTGTGCCATCCCCTCTGGGTTTAACACCCCTCTGAAGTCCTGGGAGGGACCTTGTGCTGCTCAAACATCCCAAGGGGGGCAGTCCCTGATCAGTGCATTAGAGCTTGTGCCTGTTCAACAGGGTGATTGCCTCTTGCCTGGACACCCACCAGCCACCCTCAGGGTGGGCTTGGGAAACACTGCAGAGGATGCTCCATGCTTTGAGCCTCTGCCCTCTGTCCTTTCCATGTAACCTCTGAGCTCCTTCTTTCACAGTGGAGGGCTCCTTCTAGCCCCCAAGGGCGATCCTTGTCTCTGCTTGATCCAGCGCTTCATGGAACATCAGGAAGAGGGGCTCCTCCCCATCCTCTCTGTCATGGCATGTGACATGAGATGACACTGTCCCTGACTACTGTTTCTGGTGACAGCATGCCCAGCAGAGGCAGGATGGATTTAATGGAACTTCCCACCTCAGTTTTGGCTCCTGGCTTCCACTGTCCCATCCCTTAGACTGAGTGGACCTTCTTGCTGAGCTAAGTCAAAGGGTGCAGCCAACTGTCCTGGTGTGCAAGAGAAGGCAAGGAGCTGCCTTGTGGAGCAGAGAACCAAGGGATTGTCCACCTTCCTCCTAAGCTTGACCAGCACCTCCACATGGGGACCCGTGGTTCCCAAGCTTTTGTCCTCGTGGACCACATGTGTCCACAGCACAGGAATAATTTTTAGCTGACAGCAGTACTGCAGCATTTCCTGTGCATGCAGCCAATGCACCTGGAGCCTTTCCCAGATGTCTCTCCTCATTAATGCCCCCTTAGCAATTTTCTGAGGACCAGCATCCATCTCCAGCATTAAAAGCAGTTCCTTCCTCTTTGATTTATGGATGTTAAGCCATGCCAGCAGGCAAGAGGCATGACATGTCTACATAATATATTCATTATTAAATTGGTTTTGTTCCTTTCCTTTCTCCTCCACCTCCAAGGCTACACCTCTCTTATTTCTCTGTAACATTTGAACCTGCATTCTGCACTCAGGAAGACAACTTGCAACGTGGAGCAGTCGGCATCACTTGGTAGATCGGCCTTACAAGTCTGTGCTTCCTCACCTCACAGTCAGGCTCCAGCAGAGAGAGGACCCACTGAGCCCCATCTCCCAGGGAATGGCTGCTCCAGAGCTCTGCTCAGGGTAGCTGCTGCTGTGGCCAGGGCTGTGGAACGCTGTCGGTCCCACATCACTTGTGCTGATCATTACACAGGACAGGCCAACTGCATGAGCCCGCTGGCAGCTGTGCCTGAAGCAGTGCCCAGGCAGGGCTCCAGCGAGGCTCAGTTTCTTCTGCAGTCATTCAGATGCTGGCTCCACACTGGTGATGGCTAATTCTGTCCAGCCCTCTGATTCTGGGACCAGAACCCAGACGAAAGAGTGTTGCCTCCACCAGCTCCAGTCCCCCACCTGCTTGAGCCATGCTCCTGGCTCTGGGTTGGCAGCCACCTTTGCAGCTCACTGATGATTTCTGTGGTACCATGCTGTTCCCAAAGTACAGGACAGGTTGGATTTAGCAGCCAGCTGCTTGTGATCTCACTGGGCTATGGCCTGGGGAGAGAGGAGAGGAAGGTCTCAGGACCTTGGCCTGGGGCTGCTTTAATTTTCCTTTCCCATGTCTGTGCTGTATGAGAACTCAACCTACTCTGCACCCTCAGGGCATCCCATCAAGGATGCCTGGCAGCAATGCCCTTCATCCCACTGAGATGCACCCTGCTCCCCATGGCGCAGTTTCTGCAGACCCATCTCCCTGCCCCAGTCACTTGTTCTGGTCAAGAAGTGGAGGACAGGCAGTTTTGGGGATCCCAAAACTTTGGGGATCCCTCCACTTCTCTCAGAGCATTCATTGCCCACCTCCTGACCTTGCTATCAGCAGTGTGTCAGCTGTGATGGGACAGTGGGGTACTTATCTTTGTTATCCCCCTTGCTAATCCAGCTAAAAAAACGATGGCATCTCTCTTTGTAGCCTGGCATAGCTGAGCCTGCCCCAAATCACCTCCCTCTCTCTTGCCCACAGCTGAAAGGATTGTCCCCACTCTGCACTGCCCACGGGTCCCTGCTGTGGCTCTCTGTCACCACTCCCAGGGACCTCAGTGAGGGGAAGCAGTGGGACATTAGCAACTTAGGAAGCTCAAGAGCAGCTTAAAAAATACTTGTGTTCTTTTGGTAAATATGAATTTTTCCCAGTGGTAATAAGGCTTTTGTTCAGCAGGCTCTTAGCAGTGATTATTGTTGTTTTTCAATTTAAAAACCAGACAGTCTATTTATAATGTATAATATGTGGACTGAGATTTTTTTTTCCTTCTCTTTAACCCAGCCTTTAAAACGTGCTGTCATTTTCACTACTACGATCCAAGGAAGCAGAGGGGTATCTGTCACCTGCAGACCCACGAGTGGAATGATGAGTAAAACACAGTTAACAGAGCAAGGCTGCAGTGATGCTTTGGGGAACTGGTGAAAGGTGCCAGGAGGGGAAGGTCTGGGGATGTAGCTGGGGTGTGCTTTTGGTGGGGTTGGAAGGGCTCTGGACACAGGTGCTGAGTATTTGGGCTATCTATGGCCACACTGCTGTCCATCTTTATCTCTCTTGTCCAGAGCAGGGGGTGATCAGAGCTGACATCAGCACAACCCGCAGTGCTCGCAGCACAGAGGGAAAAGCCAAGCTCCAGCCTTGGCCTGGCACTGGCTCCAAGCTGGCAAAGACGCCTGAAAAGCAGCCAGTGCCCCTGGGTGATGATACTGAGAAGGGTGATGGTCCCAGGGGTGCATTAAGGGATCCAGCAGGGCCCTGCTGTGCGCTCTGGCCTGGGCTGACAATGTCCTGCAGACATGTGAACCCCTCCACACACCTTGGGCATTGGCCCAGCGTTGGGCTGGCATGGCCCCCTCCAGGCTAACAGCTCGCCAGCCAGGCATGCCACTCAGCTGCAGGCCTTGCTTGGATTTGCCAGTGCCAGACATGAGGGGACAGTGGACACCGAGCACAGAAAGGCTGTAAGACAGTTTGCTGTGGCAGTGTTGAAGGCGTTTGTGGAATGCTGCCATCCAGGGCACGGGGGCTGCTTTGGCTCCTCCGTGCCTTGCTCTCCGTGCACAGTCCAGCACCACCGAACAGCAGGGAATTTCACACTTGGCATGTGGATAACTGAGTTGCTCTTGGCCAGCTGCAGCTCACCTGTTGACCCAAGAAGCTTCTTGAGGCAGACTTTGCTGCAGACAGGTGTTCTGAAGGCCAGGTTACCTTGCGTTTGCAGCCAAGCTGGAGGCCACGGTTCTGCTGCCTCTGCCACACTGGTTCTCTCTCTTACTGCAGCTTGTCTGACAGTGTTCCTCTCTCCATTTCCCCACACAGCCCCTTTTACTGCCACCGTTTAGTTATTTTCTTAATTAAATATAGATTATGGCTCTGGGAATAAGGGATTATTACTTATTCATAAGCTACTTAGATTTTAAAGTGTGTGCAGAGTAGGGCTTATCAGACACGTCTGTGTCTGCATCACTACCATGGCGAGAGCCAAGGTGAGCTCCTGTGGCTGCCAGGGCTTCACCCAAACCTTGCTCCTCTCCTCTCCTCTCCTCTCCTCTCCTCTCCTCTCCTCGTGACCTCTGCACCCAGAGGAGCTCTGCTATCTCTTCCTTGCTATCCTTTTTCCAGTTGAGGCTTGCCAGCCTTTTCCCAAGGAAACCATTTCCGCTGCCCTCTCCCAAGCTGTTCCAGCCCCTCCGTTCCGCCTCTGCTTTGCCCCTTCCCAGGGTTGTTGGCAGCTCTCTCCCGATGCTTTCGCAGCCTTCCCGCTGTGCCAGCAGCTGTTTCACCTGCCCTCCACAGGAGAATGGGGACTTATCAGGAAGCAGCTCTGCAGGAGGTTCTTTTCTTGCAGCGTTTTTTAGGAAATTCCTCCCAGTATGTGGGTAATTGTTGACTGAACTTCAGCCCTCCTAAGGGGCAGGAGAAGGAGGCAGAGGAAGGGGCTGTTGGCAAGCGGGTGAGAGAAGCAGAAGGAGGAGACTGTGGTGGGAAGGTGGATGCTGTTGTAGATCCATAATGTTTGTCCAAAGCCTCGTGCTCCTGCAGTGTGCCCGAGCAGAAGGGTTGGGAGCTGCTCCTTCCACTCCAGGACAAGAAGCAGCTTCCCAAGACTCTTTCTCTGCCTTAAAGAATGGAGCACTCCAACCTCTGGGTAATAATAATAACAGTAATAATTATAATAAATAATAATAGCAGCACTAAATCATGACCTGGTTTGTGCACACCAGGGTGGACTTCTGTCTCCATCTTACCCCAGTTTTGCTGTCCCCAGATGGTGCCATTAATGCCTGATGCTGCAGGGCTTCTCCCGGTCTGCTGGTGAGCCCTCAGGTGGGAACAGGGCAGCTCATCACACGCCGACCTGAAAGGAGGGAGGCACCATTAAACCCCAGTGCTCATCTCCCCTCCGTCCTCCTGCTCCAGGGCTGTCCCCAGGGCTGCAGCAGGGTCCCAGCATCTCTCAGCAGGTATCCCTGCTCTCACCCTTGGGGACCCATTAGCACTTCCACCTTGTCCCCTCCTCTTGCTTCTGCTGCTTGCCTGGCTGAGATGGCAGCGTGGGGCTGTTTCTGTGTGAGTCAGTCTGACACCTCCACCTGCCACTGTCCCCATGCCTCCCATGTGGTTCTCTCTGACTATTTTCAGGACTAATGCAAAGCTCCGGCTGGATAGCCCTGAGGTCTAAAGACCTTTTGTCAGCAGAGCAGATATAAGACAAGCTGCTGCCAGATTCCTCAGAGCAAAATGATCTTGATAAATTGGAGAAATGGCCTGAAATCAATACAGTGAAATTCAATAAAGTCAAGTGCAAAGTGTTGCACTTAGGAAGGCAATATCGAAATCGCAGATGTAAGATGGGGAAGGACTGGTAAGCCAGCAGGAGAGTGGCTCAAGCAGTGGAGTAGCCCTCAAACTGAGCAGCAGACAATAACCTGGTGCTTCAGAAAGGGAGAGCAAAGGCTCCTGTTGCCCACAGATGTATTAATAGTTGTGGATAGAAGGCAGAGAGGTAATTTATTTGGCTGCATTTAGTGATAGTGATGCATCAGCTGGAGACATATATCTCCAGGCTTTGGCATCACAACTCTACAAAAAGATTCAGACAAATGGAGTGAGTTCACAGAGTTTTGAAAGTATGCCCCAGGGAAGATGGACCGAGAGAGCTGGTTTGTGCTCCAGGACTGAGACCACCGGAGGTAGGATGTGTAACATTCATCAGTGCAGAAAAAAGCAGTTATAAAAATGATGCTGATCAATTGGTCAAGGGTTGGACAAACTGTAACAGGCTTAAACTGCAGCCAAGAGGTCTTGGGTTAGATGCTCAGGAAAAGCCTCCCAAGGACAAGGTTGGCTGAGAGCCCGTGCAGGCTGTAAAGGGGGTGTGTGGGAGCCCTGTCCCCAGGAGAGCTTCAACAACCAACTGAGGAAGCATCTGCATGGAGGTCACCTCCACAGTGGGGATGAAGTTTCACCCCAAGAAGGATTAGCCACGTCCTTGGGATTACCAGGTTGAGACAATTTGCTTTCTCTTGTCTCATGTCCTCTTAGCAGCCATACCAGGGGTACCTAGATATATCTGCACACACATTACATTCATCCACTTCTCTGTTTGCCCTGTGCCACAAACTGGAAGAGCCAATAAAAGAAACCAGAGACTGAGATGGTCAAGCCACGTGTCACTGAGGATGCTCTGCTGTCTGGACCAGCCCCACTGATTTGGTGTTTGGTAATTTGGTGTTTGGTAATTTGGTGGCTAGCTGGCACCCTCCTCCAGATCAATCCCTCTCAGCTGCATTTTCTGATCGCAATTAATGTTTGCTGTGTAATTACACTGATTTTTTTAATGTGCTCTGAGAGACGAGGGGAATTCTTAGCCCGAACACGTGAGGGAGGAGGGGGCGTGACGCTGAGGCTGTGCTGAAGGGGAGAGCAGCGGGGGCTGCTCCGAGGATGTGCGAGGGGGAATCTGCTCAAAAAGCCCGTGTTGCACGGGGGTGTTGCCAAGCTGCACTGACAAGGGGCAAGGACACGGAAATGTTTGCACTGCTGCTCTTTTATTCCCTGCCCAAACCTCTCAGCCGGCCCCTGCTTTCTACCTGCCAGCCCTGGTTGTCTGCTGCCCTGGCAGCCCTGTTGCCATTACCGAGCTCAGCAGGGAACAGGGTTTTATTTATTTACCATGTCACAGTGGGAAGAGGGATTTCAGGGCAGCCCGAGCTTCCCAGAGCTGTGAGTAGTGGATAAAACCTCCTCCAGCTTTGTGCAGGGAGGTTCCTGCAAGGAAGAAACCTCAGCCTGCGCACAGCCGGAGCTGTGTCCCTGCTGCTCCTCGCTCGCTTGTGCTACCAAGCAGCTTTGTCGTGAGCATGTAGAAATGTGAGAGGCACCTGTAAGCCTCCCAGGCTGCTCTGTGCTTCCTGAACAGCCCAACTGTTACAGCCAGCACATGCACAGCAAGCCCTGGGAGATGCTGCAAGCAGGCAGCTTTCGGTAGGCAGCACTCAAGGCTGTCAAAACCATGAGGATTTGGGTGGCAACACCAGCAGTGAGCTTCAGGATCCTTTTACTCCTGATAAAAACTACCTGGGCGGTGCTGGGCCTCCAGTCCTAGCGATGAAGGAGAAGGATTCTGGGCTTTCAGCCATCTGGGGGTGTCTGCTGCCTTCTGGGTTCACTGTCCACAGCTGGCAAGGCCAGGACTGAGGCAGATCCTCGTGTCTTGTGCCACAGCACGGGTGGTGGCATTTCCCAGCAACATCTGGGATGCTGCAAATGTGCAAATGTTTGTCAGAGCAGGGATGAGCAGGGCAGGTGCCCACAGCAGCTGTGTAAATGGCAGAAGGGCAGCTTGCATTCCTGCTGCCAGCAGCCCCCTTGGGCTCAGCAAATCCCGGAGCAGTAAGTCCCTGCCGTGGCACACGCTGCTGTAAAGGGCTGCTGTGAGAGGAGGACAACCCTTGCCCGTGCCCCCATCAGGGAGCAGGCAGCTCCTGGGCTAGAGCTGGGAGCAGCCACAAGGAGGATGCCCAGCAAGAACTGGGGTGCCAACGCTGCCCAAAATGCTGATGGAGAGGCCAAATCCCCTCTGCCACCTCCTCTTACCATGACACCAGCGCTGGTTTGGCAGCCCAGCTCTCCATCTGAGTGCCAGCAGCATTTGCTCAGGTGAACCACTGCAAACTCATCACCTGCTCATCCCAAGCTTTCCCCTTTAAAAAGGGATGTCTTTCTTATTTTTTCCTCGGAATCTTGTTTTCCATGGCATGTTAATTACGTGCCCTCCAAGGATCGTTCTTGCCCGAGCAGTTCAGAGGAGGCCACGCAGCACTGACTCAGCATTGCCCAGATGAGAACGCTGTGACAATCGCTGCTGAAAATCAGCCTTGTCGCGCACAGGTGTTATGAGGCAGCCACAGATGTTAGACAATTTTTTCAATTAAAACCTCATAAATTAAAAAAAAAAAATAATGAGGCAGGCGCTGTGCTCAGCAGAGACAAAGGAACAAGCTGTCAGTGGCATTGTGCTGGGCACACTCGCCACTCTGGGCAAAGAGTGCTCAGCTGGTCACACAGTGCAGTGGCCAAACACCTGTGGGTTTTTGACTTTGTGTTACACAAGTGGTGTGAGGAACATTTGATTTCTTCACTGGCAAAGGCCATCCGGCCCCGCTGCTCCCCGCTCCTCCTGGCTGGAGTTGTGGAGATGTAAGACCAGTCCTGGAGCTGCAGCCATTGTTGACTATGTCAACAGCCATTGGACATAGCATTGAGTGGATATTGCAGGATATATCCTAGCATTGAGTGGATATTGCAGGAATTGGGAATTAGCCCTTTAAGCGGGCTGAGAGCCCATTGGTACAACAAAAGTTTTGTCTTCGGGGTTTGAGAGCCGTGGTGAATGGAGGTGGCTCTCCCTTTTGTGTTGTGTGCGTGCCCTAAATGCAATTATTTGGCTCCTACCATGTCTGATATTATTATTGTTCTTGCTATCTTTGGTACTTTTATGGCCCCATCACCATAGTAACTGAGCATCTCAAAACGCTGTGAGGAGGGAATAATATTATTCCCCTTGTAGAGTTGAGGGAAGAGAACAACAGCAAGGCTCAGAGCTGGAGACACAGGAGGACTCGAGTCCATCCATGGCCAGGGGCTTGGGTGTCATACTCCTGCTACTTCCAGTTTTAAGCAGTCGCAGTAACTTTTCCTGGTCAGCCCCAGGCCACTTTTTCATCCCACCTCTCTTCCTCCTTCCTTGAGTAAGTCCAATACCAGCCTCCCACCTGGAGTTGCTCCCCCCTGCTGCCCCCTTGCCGCGTGCACCACCAGCTGATGGGCACTGCCCAAGGCAAGGGAAGTGCTGGTTTGCTCTGCTTAAGACCTTTCCTTTGCACAGACTATTTGAATGCATCTCAGGCCAACTCCTGCTCAAACGCCTCTCTTTAAATATTGTATGAAAAACAGAGTAACGTCAGAGCCAGACCTGTCAGATTTTCTTCATCCCTGGCCTATTCCAGACTAACTTCCACCCTGGGGGTTTGGCTGTTTTTCTTGAGAGACAGAAAGAGGGATTTGAAAGCAAGTCCTCAGCAGCACAAACTAAAGATTCAACAGGTAAGGGTAGGCCAGTGTGGTGGCCAGAAGATTGACCTGAATTTCCACCTCTTTCCAGCCTCTGGCTGTTCTCCCCTTCCCTGGGCACCTTCTCCCAGTGTCATGAGACTGTTCCCTCCCTAGCTTCCTCCACCACCAGTTCATGGCTTGTGGTGCTGCCATTACACTCCCCAACACGTCGTCTCCTTACTGCCTTCCCTGCCTCAGGTTGTTCTGGAATAAAACATCTTCAATTATTTCTCTCCTTTTTTCCCCCCCCTTTTGTGCAATATATCATTTTTTAATTAAAAAAATGCCTTGTGGAAGTGAAACGGGCTATTAAATGTTTTGGTCCATAATTAACATCAAACCCTTGACTTAAAATCTTTATGGATTGAGTGACCTTCATTAGCTGCCACATGGATAACACTGCACAACTCTTGGTGGCCCAGGGGCTTTAAGTCACCCGTATTCCCCTGCAAAGGGGAAAAAACCCCAGCAAGTCCTCACCAGGGACTCTGCTCCTCTCCCAGCACTGTGAGCCACCCTGGGGCGAGCAACCCACCCTGCACCCAGCAATTCCCCCCCGGGGAAGGATGTCAAAGCCCTGTGACAGCGGCCGTCCCACCCCTTTGCCCAGGGGAAGGCGGGATGTGATCCTGGAGGGAAGTTATCTCCCTGCAGTGGCAAATCTCAGATCGCAGCCTGGCAAACACAGCAGCAGCGGTGCAGATAACGCCGCGCTCGCTCCCGCGGGGTTGTCACGGCGGTGGCGAACCCCTTCGCAGTGACAGGCGGCTCGGGGGGGCTCTTGCGAGCAGACAGGAGTGGGCATGAATTACTGGGGACTTGCAGCACGTTTCTCACCCTCCTTCCCAGCTCCCAGGGGAAGGGTGTCAGCTGGCAGGCTGCCTTGCGGCTCCGTGCTCGCGTTGCGGGTTGGAGACAAACGCTGTCACCAAGGAAGGGACAGCGGGGTCCTGTGTGTTGTGCCTGCAGCACCAGCTCAGCAGGCACCACATTTCATCTTGTGCTGGAGGTGTCTCCAAATCGCTGCCCAGGGCAGGCTGCTCCCCCTCTCCAGCCCAGGTGTGGGGTGCTCAGCTTCAGCGGGCCATGGATCATCGTTACTGGTGCGTGTCCTGGGCACACGCTTGCTGCCTTCTCCAGAGGACATGGGGGTTTGAGGAGTTTTGAATCCCCTGATGATTCTCAGCATTTGCTGTAGTAAATTAATAGCATTTCATAGCCTGGGTCACCATCCAGCATTGGCTCTCATCAGAAGTGACATACCTGTTGGGGCTGCTGGCGAATTTCAGGCATATTTCTGTCCACACTCTAAAGGTGGAAATTGGAGTTGAAGAGCTGGTCTTTGATCCTGCCGGATTTTATGGATGACCAGCTCGTGTTTGAGCTGATGAATGCAGCTGCCACCTTGCCAGTTTATGGTATTATTCTTCTGGGCATCTCCACTGGCACATTTGTTATGGCCATTGGACACCAAGTGACAACTTCCATATTCTTGGCTTTCTGAATGAAGCTGGATTTAGGAGATACTGGTGTTCTCATTAGGTCTCTGCTGTGTACTTAGCTATTAGCCTGCTCTTGCTAAGCAGCTCTGGACTGTCTTTCAGGCTTTGCTTGTACATGGAATGAGCTGTCAATTTAAAAACTCTTGGCCATATTTCATAGCCTGGCTGTCACTCGGGCACCTCATCACAGCGAGGACATAAGAAGCAGGCACTCTCCAAGGTATGGGAAGATGGTCGACTTTCAACACTTTTATGTTTTCCTTGAGCCTAAAATGAAATTTTCCTTGAAGGACCTATGACAGGATCCAAATGCAGTCCCCAGTGCTACACTGGCACGGCAGCTTGGCCATCCTCTGTAATCCATCTTCTCCTTCCAGCTCCAGCTCTGGAGTGAGGAGGAGAACCTGAGAAAAAGGCCAGGCTGTGGAGGGGACACTCATCTCCCAAGCCAGACCTGCTTGGGACAGCACTGCCACATGAACAACCAAGGTGTGCTGCCATCGTGTCCAGAGGTCAGACTGTGCCACAGGCACAGCTAAGGATTCACAGTGTGGGAAAAGGAAGGCAGAAGCAGGCTTGGCTCCATGGGCTATGTTAAAATGACTTCAAGTGCTCCATTATAGTGAGGAAAAGAACTGGCACCATGTTCCCCATGGCAGGGCTTGCCTGTTCCAGAGCATCCTGGGGCGAACTGGAGAGATATTTTAATAATCTAAGTATTAGTTGCATCCCCAGTCCCTTCCATGAGACTGATGCTGGGCAGTGAGGCTGAAAATTAATTGCTTACAGGGTTTTAATTTTTTTCATTATTTCTTCCTTTTTCTGCTTTTTATTTGATTCTCGTCTCAACTGTATTAAACTTTAAATCAATAGAATATGGGATATACAGCAGGGATTCTGCCAGCTCTCTTCTGCTCTCCTCCACTTCAGTCCCAGCCCTGTGGGTCAGCAATGACATTTGCTGCACACAGCCAAGAGCCTGTGGAGAAAACAAAGCTGGGAAGAGTCCATTTTCTGCTGCTTTGTTTCCAATCCTGCCCAGGAGTGGAATAAACTCAAACAGGCACTGTTTCAATCAAGTTAGCTTCTGCTGAGTCAGCTCCATTTAAAACTTGGCCTTTCCAAAAACCCGCAACTCTCGGAAACTCTGGCCAAGGTTCTGTGGGTAAATATAAAATGAATTAGGAGGCAGGTTTTTAAAATAAAGGATTGCTCTTGGAACGCAGGGATAATAATAATTCCTCAGGAGAGCACAGAATCTCTTAATCTGAAGCCCAAAGTACATGCTCAGCAGCACAGTGGAGGTGCTACTGAGTGGAAGTGGATGGAGCTGCTCTTGGACACCTTGGTGGATCCCCCATCCTGGCCACTGGCACAGCAGCTGCTGCCCAGTGTGGGCATAGCTGGGTTGGAAGGGGCCCAACTTTTTGGGCCCTTTCCAAAAAGGGGGTTTCTTTTTGCCTCTCTGGTAGCAGCAATTCTTTGAGCTGGCTGAAAAACATCTCCAGGCAGTTCTTTGCACTCAGGACTGGTGATTCAACCCCACCCGATTGCCTGGAGGGGAGAGATTGGTTTCTTTGTTGTTTTCAGCAAAGACATTATCAAACAGGTTTCATTTGGATGGTGTCATTTCAGCTTGACTGTGTGGCATGGCTGGGATGCTGCGCTTCGTTTGTGTTACAATCAAGTGACTGAAAGAGATGAGAGGAAAAAGGAAAATCAATTTTGAAGCATTTCTTTACTGCAAGAAAAATAACCCAAAACGTTGACTTGTGCTCCTAGTCTGCTACCAAATCAAGTTTTGCTATCCTGAATCTTCTCACAAGCCAAAATGTCTGGGATTTGTCCAGCCAGCTGAAGCGATTGCTGCAGGATGATCTCACTTTGGACAACCCAGGAGCTCCAGAGACATCGTGTTGAAGGCACCACAGGGGCATGGAGAGGGTGCAGCCCTGCCCCAGGACAGCCCCCTCTCCCCATGGATGGTCTGCCAACCTGTCCCCAAACAGCGTTTGTGTTTGTAGTGACAGAGCCCCTCCACCCCCCAGGTAACCACTGCCTTGCTCCACGAGCCTTTTTTGTCCCCAAGTCTAACCTGATTTCTCTTGCTGTAATTTAAGCTGATTATTTCTTGTCCTGTCCACCATGGACATAAAGAACAGATTATTCTCTTCTCCTTGGCAGCAGCCTTTTAAGCACTTGAAAACTGTTATCACATCTCTTCTTCCATCATCTCTTTTAGGCAAAATAACCCAGTTCTTTCAATCTTTCTTTGTAGGTCATGTCTCATAGACCTCTGATCATCCTGTTTGCTCTGTGCTGCCTGCAGCAGCGCCACCTTCTTTCTGATATGAGCTGCCAATACCAGAATCTAGTCCAGTGTAGAGCTCACCAGCCCCGAAGGGATAAGAAAGATGATTTTGTGAGACTCCTAGGCCACGCTGCAGCTCATATATCCCAGGGCTCTGTCTGCCTCTTGATGCGACACGGATACTTCGTGTTCAGCTTCTGACCCGCTATAATTCGTGGACCTTTTTCTGGGGAACTATTGCTTGTGGGCTTGGTGTTTCCCACGAGGTTTCGAGGTGAATACCAAAGGCAGGAATGAAATGTCTCGAATGAATGTTGTGTTCTCTTGTGTTTGTCAGTCTCTGCCAGGTCCTGATTTTGGTGTGTTTGTGCATTCAAAGCACACTTCTGGTCACACTTTTGATTAGGCTGTGTGATACCTGGGTTAGATGTTACTCTATCCACACCGAAGAAGCTTTGTTGATGATCCTTTCAGTTGGTGACTCCCACTGCCTAATAATTTCTAGTGTTTTATCACTTCTGTGCATGTCCTTTTACTGCCTAAGACACACTTGTGTTTAGGACTGGTTAATCAGCATTTTATGCAAAAAATATGAGATTTTCAATTTTCTGCAGCCAACAGAGCATTGAAAAGCCTGTCTCCATCCCTCAGGAGCTGTTTTTAGAGGGAGCTGAGCCTTGTTCCATGACTTAACTTCTTTCCTTAGAAACTGGAGGTTTCTGTACAGAGGGACTCAGTAGTGGAAAGCTGAAGGCTGGTCCCCAGGGCTCAAACCTAAAGGGACTCAGTGCAAGGACTCCAGACGATCCCAGGGGAAGCACTTGCACTACCCAGCCGTGGAGTCAGTCTCCAATGAATATTTAAATCGTTTATGCAGTGTGGAAAAGCCCAAGCCGCAGAGATGGGGCAGCACTGATGCTGCTGCTCAGTGAGGCAAGGGGCGAAGGAGGCGAAGGAACCCCCCGTGCTTCAGGTGAGCCTCTGAGCCTGGGCCAGGGCCCACCTGTCAGCAGACCTGCCTGATGGCCTGTCCTCCTCCCTGGGGGCTGTCCCAGCATCAGCTTTGTTCTCCTGCAGGCAGCAGCGCTGGAAATCCCAGTCATGCGCGAGGTCTCGAGGGGAGGGAAATGCAGGTCACTGCTGGGACAGGCGTTCCGGGCAGGGGAGCGCATGCCAAGGCACTTGGGTTGTGATAGTAATTAATGTGGACACTGCTGGTAATGGCAGAGCTGGTGCTTCAAGTAAGTGCACAGAGGCAGGAAATGAGCCCCATCAATTTTTAAGGTGTCAGCTGTTTCGCGGGGCAGCTGCACAGACGGGGAAGACCGGACCTTGTTTGTTAGGCAGGTCCTGCCCACAGCTGGCAGCTGGATGCAAACATGCTCCTCCCGTGCCATGGGGTGGATCTGCCTCGCTGCCTGTAAGGAGAGGGCCCTGGGAAGCTGGAAATGGTCCCAGTTCAGCGAATGTGTTAGCAAGACTGCGGGTGACAGTGGGATATTCAAGCATTCGACCAAAGGGTGCGTTTGCAGGGTGATGGTTTAGATGGGGGTCTCTGTGTTGCTGTCTGCAGCCATTCAGTCCATGCTTCCAATGGGTCCCAATTCAGCCAAGCACGTTTGACTGCAGGTGAGGGCATTTCCACACCAAACCCTTCTCTTGCAGTGGAAGAACCCTTTTTTGTCTAGGACCTGAGTGGTGTTTCTAACATTTGGGAGACCACCCTGTTCCCACTGAAAACCAGGTGCCTCTTGTCCCCAGTTCTCGCAGAATCAGGACAGAGATTGTCGCAGAGTGGGTGTTTTTATGGACTGGCTTCTCTCTCCCTTCGCAGTTCTAATTAAGTTGTGTATTTCGGAAGTAAAAATGTCCTTTTTGATTATATCGGTCAGGAAAGCTCTCCAGCATCTGCAAGTAAAGAGCAGGGAAGAGGCAAGTGATCAAAGGCAGGCTGTAATGAGCTATCAGAGGCAAGCCCAAGGTCAGTGGGGGCAAAAGGGCCACTGTCATGCTAGCTCGTGATGCTTAGCTGGTTCCCTGCTCCTGCACACTCCTGTCCCCATCACTGTGGCTGAGGATTTGGGTCTGCACTCCCTAAACACACACTGGTGGGGAGAGACAGTCGCTGCCACGTGGGCAACACGCTTTAAATACACACCGTGGAGAGGAGGGATGCTCACCTCACTTTAGGGAGGGGACAGACACTTGCCAAGACCAATGCCCTTCTCCCCACGGGGGTAGGAGCATCTGGTTGCTCTGGAAGAGCTGGAAGCAGTGCAGGAGTCGTCTGCCAGGAGAGGCGCTGTCTTGGCAGCAGGCAGAGATCTGGGGCACTGATGAGAGCAAATCTAGGGCATCAAAGAGCAGAGATCGGGATAATCAAGGAGAAGAGATCTAGGGCATGGAGGAGCAGAGATGTAGGTAATCAAGGAGCAGAGATCTAGGGCATCAAAGAACAGAGATGTGGATAATCAAGGAGCAGCGATCTAGGGCATGGAGGAGAAGAGGTCTAGGTAATCAAGGAGTAACAATCTAAGGCATCAAATGGGGCTGCTGTAGGACATCAAGGAGACGGGATCTGAGGCACTGAGGAGGGTTGTGCAGGAAGGTGGAGACAGGACTAATGTCCAGCCCTGACCAGCATTTCATAGCCCAGGGTAGAGGGGAACAAACTTCCACGAGAAGCACTACGCAGCATAGTAAGCTCCCAGGGTTGTTCAGGACAGCTGAGCCTCGACTGGCAGCCCCAGGCTCCTCCAAGGAGGAACCATGGGGTTGCTTCAGCCAGCGGGAGGGAGCCTGCCTCCCCGTCAGCAGGAAGCAGCAAACATGATCTGTCTGAAAAATAGAGCCACGTTAACAATTATTGATCTATAACTTTTAACCAATTTCTTTTTTACAATATTGCATTGCGTGCTAATATTAGCATTTTATGGTTGGCACTAGGCAAACTCCACTCCATCAGCGAAAAACAGCTCCTGTGGGCCAATCTGCACCTCCCATTGAGCTGAATGATAGAGGACTGGAACAATATTTTTTGACAGATCAGTTCCTGTTCAGGGTAGCGGTGGCCATTATGCAAATCGAGCTATAAGAAGTTTAAAAGTCTGGAACCATTATATTTCTTTATTTCATTAACATCAATGCAAGCAGGCAAGTTAATACAACAGAGTGATCCCATTCCAGGGCTTGCACAAAATGGTCCCCCCATCATTTAACAGGACTGGTGATTTCCCCTACAGGTGCTCCCAGCAGCTGTACTGGGGCACTGAAGCATTTTTCGCTTCATGCAGCTGGGAGAGGGGTGGGTGACAAATGTCTGTGAGCAGATTAGTGCACAGGAATCCTCTGCCTGAGCTGGCAGATGGCTGGGAGGGCCCTGCTCCTGGCAGCAGGCAGACATCCAGGAGGAGGGGGGACAAGTAGGGGATCCATTACAAGGGCCTGATTTCCCTCTGGTCCTCGGGGATCTGCCCCCTCCATCTCAGAGCATCTGCACAAAATCTCTTACGTGGTTCCCCCACCCCTAATTCACTGCATGGGCCAGGAGGAGCTGCTTGGGCAGAGCTGCCCTGGAGTCACAGAGTGCACAGAGGCATAAGCACATAGAATTGAGGTTTACAGGGCAAGGCAGCATGAGAGCACGGTGTTAAACCCATTTCCTCCAGCTCTGGTGCTGGACACATTTTCCCAGCACAACAGCAACATGAGGAGCTAAGCACTGATGTAATACAGGCATGGTGTTATATAGGGCAGAGATCTGTGCTCCAGAACATGCCCTGACTACCCAGGGGGTGGCCACCCTCCTCCTCCTCCGTCGTATCAGCATCATATCAGCCCCACCACAAACAGGCCTTCACAGCCACCTCTGTCCTGCCATGTACCCCTCACCTCCCCCCCACCAAGGCACAGGGCATAACAGATCTGCAGGACACACATCCCACTCTGTGGCCCCCTTCAGCTGAGGGTGTCAGTGCCTCTTTACAAATAGAAAATTAATACAAAGTGATATACAGAATATATAATATACAGAATATATATAATATATAATATACAGAATATATATAACACACAGAAAGGAAATTATGGGGTCCTGGGGCTCAGCCTTTGCATTAATGTCTCAAGGAAAGGAGTGAGTGATGCCTGGTCACCCAAAAAAGCCAGTAACCCTGTGAGAAGCTGATTCTTTCCCACACCCTCTTCCCATCCACTCCACCACGAGAGACGCAGCCACGTGCACACTCACGCTCACATATTTGCATGAATCTGGAAAATAAAGATCACGGCGTGCCACACTAATGGATCCCAGCACTACAATAGCTCCATTATAAATGGAGAAGTGTCTTGGAGAATTACTGCTAAAGACTCTACCTTTTAGTGTTGAAACTTTTAATTGATTTTAAAATACGCAATCAATCACAGTTAATCAAGGAATCATGAAGAAGCTATCGTACACAAATACACAAAGACAGCATATAAACTACAATTAATGACCACTTAAACAATGGTGGGAATGAAAATAGGATTATTTATTAGAGTTTATGGACAGTAATGGATAAAGTAATGAAGCAGCAGCACGGTGGTGTGTTAGAAGCCAAAGTTGGTGATATTTAACACCAAGTGGCCATAAGTGACTTTTCAGTGAGTGGGTCAATGGCACAATTTAGAGCAATCTTTTCCAAGGAAGGAGATGCCTCTAAACACTACCATGGCCCTGCAGCTGCTGGTGGAGCTGACCCATCCTGAAGGAAGGATGTAAAAAGTAATTCCTGGGTTCTCACCACAAACTCTGCCTCTGTCCTAGGGCCAGTCAAACCTGTCAGGTGCAGCTTTGCTCCATGGCAGGAGGACCTGTTGCCCCCCACCAAAAACACCTCTGGGCTGCCAGTAACAAAATGCCCATCTGTAACCTGCTGGGGAGCTGTCTAGTGCAGCTCTGGCTTTAGTGTTAGGGGGAGTGGTTAAAAACCCAGCTGGGTGCCCTGCCCCATCCTTGGAGAACCAGTTCTTTGTGCCTCAGGGTGACCAGCAGCCTGATGGGCCAGGGAAGGGCGAGCAAAGCAAGGGCTGGGGTTATTCAAGCCTGAGCCAAGGACAGTGAGCTTGAGCAGGGCAAAGGAGGTAAACCCCATGGAGGAATCTTGAGGCCCCTGAGGTCGGTCCTTGTCCACAGCTCCAGGTGGTCTGTCCAGGATTTAGTACAAAAGACTATTTTGTCTAAGCTGGCTTTATTCACACCCACGTAGCAAGAGCCTTGCAGGCCCAGAGCCAGGCACTGCCGAGGCACACACTGACACAATCCCACCTGGGCTGCTTGCAGACCCAGTTTGCTCTTTGCTGTGCTGGATCAAGACCTTCCCGTGTCCCCAAGCAATGCCTGCTGTTCCCAGGGACAGTCAGAAGCACAGGGCTGTGGCATTCAGACAGGGAGCAGTGGCAGAGCCCCAGGACACAGCCCTTGCCTTCCTGCTGTTTGCAGCTCTGCAGCCAGAGCTGTTTATTTCTCTAAATTAATAAGCAGCACCCAGATCCCCACTCCTCCCTGCCTGGCACATGGTGCAAGGGAGAGACAGTGATGAAACAAGTCCTGGTAAGGGGAAGGGGAAAGTCCAGAGGAAAGTTTGTCCTGTTGCACCATTCCCTTGAAGGCCAGTGCCACATAACTCCGAAAGGAACCACCAGCACAATCCACTTGCTGGTGTCCCTGTAGAAAGGTGGGGACTGTGTGAGTCCCTCTTTCCCTCCTGGGGAGGAGGGTGGGGATATGCTTGTGCTCAGACCTTTCTGTAGTGAGATGGAGGCCTCATGCTTGACCGGGGGCTGCTTTTAGCGCTTGACTTTAACTGCTATTAGTCATCTCAAATCTCTGAAAAGGAGCTGGCACCAGGTCAGCCCCCATAACCACATCTTCCCTGGGGCTTTGGTGGGGGCTGAGGATGCTGCAGCCCCTCTCTTCCAGCCCTGCCTGCCAGCAGCCTCCCTTCCCACAGTGCTTGTGCTCACTCGCATGGATCAATGTCTTCCTCTCCTCCACCGTCTCTTTTATTGCCTTGCAAGTTGGCCCCAGGATGTTTTATCACACCACGGCACATAATACAAATGAAAAACAAAGGGGAAAAGTTTGAATCATTTTTTTAATATATTCATCCCTGTGCTGGGGAACAATGATCCATCTGATTAAATCCGCATGCTAGAGTTTATTAAACCAGGTTGGCCTCTCGCTTTCTCTCTCCTTTAGGCAGGGACAGGCTCATTAAAATGAACATGCTCTGCTCCCTCCCCAGTGCAATCCCGCTTCACACAGTCCCTGTGCTGCTGCTATCTCGGAGACATCGCCAGGAGCTGATGGATAGGGCTCTGCAGCTCGGTTTTCCCTGGCAGCAGCACAGCAGCCGAGCCGTGGCTTTTTGGCAAAGGGCAGGAGATGCCCTCAGCCTCAGGCTGCTGGGAACACGCATCCAAGGAAAGGCCCCCGAAAACTGGAGAGAGGTGGGAGGGCAGGGACTGACCACCTCACTCTAGCCCTGCCCCAGCACCTGATAGCTCATTTACCTCCTCCTGGGCTCTGTTTCCCATCTCTGAAATGGGTTTCCTGGGCCCTGCTTCCCCATTAGGATAATTAATGGCTGTAAAGCACTTTGGATGCTGCACTAAGAATAAATCCATCAGCAATGACAAGGTGACAAGTGGGCATCTAAGACACTCTCTCCCTGGGACCAGCTCCCTGTGTAGGCTCCCAAGGCTGCCAGCAGCTGCTGTCCCTGCAGCTCCAGCTCTCCTTGGGCTCCCTCGGGAGGGTCCCAGCCCACCCAGCCTCACCAGGAGGCATTTCCAGCAGGCTGGTATTTGCTGCAGCTCCTCTTCTTCCTCGGGAGCCCTTCAGAGGCAACATAAGTCTGTTCCACCCCAGCAATAACAGTGGCTTAGGCCCTGTAATCCCTCCTTTACTTGACTTTGGGTTATTTTGAGCAGGAGATTAAAGGAGATTATCTGCATCACCTGAGATGCTGCACTTTCCATCTCTACCCCCTTTCCTCCAACCCCAGGGGCTCACCCAGGCCCAGCCAAATAAACCCCTCTCTCCTTCCCACATCCTCTGCCACACTCTTGTCTCAGGACAGCTCTCTGTGCACAGGGTGCTGCCATGTGGTGGTCCATCCTCAGCCTTGCTTCCTAGATCCAGCTTCTCACCTGGCTACCCATGTGTCCTGCCTCCTGAGCCAAGTCCAGAGATGCTCCACAGGAGGGAAAGACAGCACACTGCAGCACTAATTAGGATTAGTTCTGTAGGCTTCTTGGGGAGGAGGTGGTAGCAGAGAGGATAAAGAAAGTCCTCCTTTGGACACTAGGAGCTTGGCAGAGTGTGCTGGGCTCAACAGCAGACACTTGTCGCCACAGCCAGAGGATGGAGGATTGTCTGTTTGGGATATCCCACACTATTTAAAAAAAAAAAAAAAAAGTATCCAGATAACAGGAAAAGCACTGAAAAATATCTGTTTCTTGCCCAAGGAGGAATCCCCATCACCTGGCAGCTTCCAGCCATGGGCAGGGAGCTCCTTTCTGTGTTCTGGAGACCACATGCTGCTCTCCAGCTCACTTCAGCTTGGATTTAGCAAAGCACTTGGTGCTGGTTTGAATCCCTCCCGAACCCTTGCTGAAATCAGCAGCTTTATTAAATGAAGGTCTAAACAGGCAGAGCTACAAGCAGTGACCAGAAATGTTAATTTACCTTCCTTTATGACTGAGAGATGCTCAAACATCCCGGGGTGGGGGGGAACAGGTACTGAGAAGCAATTGTTCCCTTGGGAAGCAAACTCCCACACACGGCATCGCACCAGCATGTGTGACCTGTGCCCACATTCACGGCAAGCTCACACCTTCCCGGGCTGTTTTTTCCTCATTTCAGACTACACCAGCCTAGAATCCATCTGCCACCCTGGAAATTAATAGCAATCATTAAACAAAAAGAGCTGGCAAAAAGAAGCCTGAGGTGAAAAGCAGCTATTTCTGCCAGAAAAAAAATTAAAACTATTTAGACATACAGAAAGTCATTTATTACTGTGAAGTCCTCCCTCCACCTGGGGTTTAAATCTCATTACAGTTTGTCCAAAACAGATGTTACCCTTTTAGCAGTAGATTATTAACAATAAACTCCAATCCTCCAAAGAGGGCAAGTGTTTTGGGTTCACTTGCTTGTTCGGCTTGGGTAACCTCCACAGGAAATGTTTATGAAAAGGACGGGCAATCCAAACACTGGCACAGCTCCCTGCTTCTGTTGTCTTGGGCTCCAAAGTTTCTTTCCACTTTCCAAATACTCTGGACGAGCAGGGAAACACAGAGACTCAGAGATGGGCCACAGACCTTGCTGAGGAGCAGGCAGGGTGCTGAGGAGGGGCTCTGTGTGCTGCAAGCCCACGCTAACCTTCCAGCAGCTCCTACTGCTGCTTTTCCACCATCAGTTGGGCACTCACTGTGTGCCCAAAAACAGTTCCCCTCGGAGTCTGGCATGTGCACAACCCATTTTTTCCCAAGTTTCTCTGCATCTGGCCACACCCTTTTGGGTAGAAGGCTGTTTGGTTGAGCTTTAGGCTTGCTGGCACCATGAAGGAGACCCAGTGGTCCCTCATACATGTAGTTGAGCATCCTCTGTGGGCAAAGATGGGCTTTGCTTGTTCCCAGCAGTACGTGGGCATACTCCAGTGGGAAATCAGCTAGCCTTGAGAGAAACACTCCCTGGCACCATGTTTAACCAGCCAAGCTCACAGTAGAATATCTTTGTTCTGTTTAGATTTAGCATAATAAAAGATACCTGCAGGAATCTAGGAGCCTTTTAATCATGCTGTAAACACAATCAAATGAGACATTGATATCAGCTCCAAACACATATGGCCACCTGGCTGCCCAGCCATCTCCCTGACCATCTCAGGTAGCAGGAAGCACATTCCCAGTGTTCTCCAGAGACATTGCTAGATAGATGTTCTCACAATGCCTCTCAGCATGCCTGGAAAGGCAGTGAGAACCAGCTATTTTGGGACTGTTGATGGTGAAGCCAGTACCAGCATCTCAGGGCTGCCTCAGAAAACACTTCTTGCTATCAGTACAATTTTTCCTGCGCCCTGAGGGAAGCATCAAGAGCTCTCCTGGGCCATGTATGTCTGTGAGTACTTATTGCTGGAAGAGAATCTTTCCCTCAGCACGGCACATCTCAGGCCTTCAGGCTTTACAGCTTATACCCAATCCCTGCATGGAGCCCTGAGGGGCCCAAGGGGAGCCCCAAGAAAGCAGTGTACTCACCACCCTACAGGTGCAGGTTATTCCTGGGATGAATCTGTTGCACATCCATTCCCGTTGTGTCAAAGGCATGAGGGAATAACTGCAGGGGCTGTGCTGGTGGGAAGACAAGGCTGTAATTTGTGGCTGAAATTAGGCCATTAAAGAGCAGCTGAGGTGAATAAACACACACAACCATCTTGTGGACTCTGCCCTCTGCCAGAGGGTACAGTCACTGCTGTCTCACATCCCCGTGCCTCTTCATGTGCACCAGCCCTTCATCCTCTCCCCTCCATCCCAGACCCAGCTGGAGCACAGACCTGCAACATCCAGGCCACCACCACCAGGCTGGGACCACTGACCCACCTCGCAGATACCCAAATAAATGGATATTTGTTTGTAGCCTGGGTGTCTGACCCACGAGGAGTGTCCTATTAAAAAAAAAAGGAGGTGAGTGCATATTTCCACTGCTGAAACAACAGACCCACAGCCTTGTAAAGTGTTTTTCTGGAGGAACGCAGCATCTGTTTGGGTTAAGAGGGCAGGGTTGGAAATGTTGATGAGGACCTGAGCTGACCTAGGGAAGGGTCTCCTCCAAGAGTGGACAAACCTGAGCTGCTCCAGCAGAGCCACCTGCAGGAGCAGGGCTGTGGTGGGTGAGCTGTACGTGGAAGGTGGTCACGCTTGGTTTCCTCTGCAATGCTGTTATCCTGAATAAACATTAGATTGGTTTTGGAGGGCTGCCCAGATGATCATTAACCTTCTCCTGGCCCATGACAAGAAGCCAGCCTGCAGCACTGAGCTAAAATTAGGCTTGTAGGGCACTAGGGCTTGCCAGATATAGCAATATGTGGGCAGAAACCCCCTTCAGAAAGTGGATAGCCAGAGGGTCCAGCCTTAAGCTGGGCTCCTCAGCTCCAGAGGACAAGAGCTACATCATTAAAATCACAAGATAACTTGGTTTGCAAGAGACATCTGAAAGTCTCCAACCAGAAAAGCAGGACCAGCTTCCAAGGCGAGCAAGTCAGTGAGAGGTTAGCAGAGGTATTTGCTTACAGCACAGACATAACAATTCCTGTGTGCAGGACATGTGCTGATGGAAAGGTGGATTCTGTTCTGCCTGCCCAGAGATCACAGATCATTACCATGAAATCCTTTGTGAGCTGTGTGTTTTCTTGTCCGTCTCTCAACACTCAGCATTACAGCCCGCCTGGAACCTGTGATGTTGCTCTGGCCAGAGACCCCTTCACACGGGAAGGGCAGGACAGAGGGGGCAGTGTTCTTCTGCAAATAGAACCATTGAAAAGTCAGAGCAAACAAAACACTTGCGCCTCTAAAAATGATTTCTAGCAAACTCACCATTTCACAGACCCATCACCAGATTTTTCCCCTGTGTAAAAGTGGGTTTTCCCATCTGGGAGGCAGAGGGTTATGCAGGCCTCCTGCAAAAAATAGATTAATGAATGAAAGCTGTAAAACCCTTTTCCAAACAGCAGCAAAGACCTGAGCAAGGATGACAGTGCAGCAGAGACAAGGCTCAGCTCAGACTGTCAGTGCTGAGGAACACCAGCAGCTCCCCTTCCCAGCGTGGGGCTGGCTCCCTCCATTGCATCGGTGCTGGAAAAACATCCTTTGATCTTCAGGACTATTTACAGGGGAAAACGGGAGCCTTGCTTCCACACCAGACCTCTGCTTTTCCCCAGCCTGCCATCAGCTTAACCATCCCATAATGAAGCTGTGATTCAGACTGATTATTTCTGAGGAAAAATCCCATCAAGCAAGTATTAGAGAGGCTTTCTCCCATGGAAACACACCTTTCTTATTCTTAGGGTTGTACCTGATCAGAGCTCTTCTCTACATCCCCTAAAGCCTTTTCCCTCTTCACCTTCCTCTAACTCTGCTCTTCTCATCACCCTCCTCAGCTCCTTGAGGGCTCAGCTGCGCTGTCAGGGTCTGGAGCTGACGTTCCATTGCCGCTCGTGCCGATGTTTTGGAAGGCTGGTTTGAAGCACAGGTACCCCAGCTGGGCTTAAGAGGTTGCTCACCAAGAAGATCGCTTATGCTTTTACTTAAACTCAGCAGAGGGTTCTGCTCAGTGGCCCACAGCAGTGTGAGCCAGGGTTGTCATCTCAACAGACCCTGGAAACCTAAGCAGCGTGAGATGGATCTAAATTACTTCAGACTGCAGCTGAGTAGCAGCAGAATACTCTTATTTTCTGAAATCCCAAGAGTTTGTCTTGAAAATATTGCCATTTTAAACCAGAATTTATCTTGCCATAGAAAAAACAGTTCTTAAAGATGTTTGTGCAAACAGGTCTGTTCTTGCTATTCCCAGGCTGCAGCTCTGGCCTCATCCTGGCTTTTGGAGGCACGGTGGCTTTGAAGGAGGGCTCCCCTCAGACACTGCAGCACCCAAATTTACTGATAAATTAAATGGGATTGAATATCAACTTCCAGTGGAGATCATAACTTTTTCAGTCAAGTTTAAAATAGGAATAAGCCAAGGAGAGATTGGCCCCAGCACCATACAGAGCCCATGAGTGTTGACACACTGGTAATAATAATGTCCCTCTATAGAGACCAACTGTGTAATTTCTCTTTGTTTCTCCCAGCATCTCCCAGAAAAGTTCTCTCTTCACCATCCCTCCCACCCGGATACTTGCCTGTGACCTCCCAGAGTCTCAGTAACAGCTAACTTGGATGCAGTGCTGGGCACTTCTCTCTCAGCCTCCCCTTCACCTCTCTGCTTCATTCCTTCTTAATTTCTCCTCAAACCTCAGTGGAAAATATATCTCTTCTCCCTTGCCTGTTTTTCTTAAATAATAAATAATAGCAGGAGAGAGAGAGTAGAATTGACTGGAGAACTCTATTACCTCACAGTGTGAGGCATTTGGGAATAAGGTTGGGATGCACAAAATGCTGCCTAAACTCTGTCAGTGAAGGATATTAGGACCAGGATGTCTGGATATAAAATGAACTTGGATTTTACAGGCTTGAGCCTGTACATTTCTTTATTATTCAAGGAGGTTGTGATTCTGACCAACATCATCCAGCAGGAGTCAGGGAGCAAAGACCAGGAGTATGAACAAGGAGAAAACCTGCCTGGAAGCCTCCTTTCCCCACCTGACATGTACAGGGTGGACATCAGCTATTTAGGGGTGATTTCATCACTATTAAAGGTTTTATCTGCCGACTTGGAGCTGCCTCCCCAAATTATCTTACATGTAATGAAGAGCCAAGGTTCGCTTTAAAATCTGGTTCTTGTTAGCCAAATTTTCCCTCCCCACCTCTTTGGGTGACTAAACACTCACGTTTGTAATGTACCACTCCCATTTTCCTCTGGCTTTTTTTGTAGTGGGGATCATTTTTTGATAAAGCAGCCTGAGTGGCTGTGAAAGGGGATCTAAGAGAAGCTGGAGATGGAGCAGCTAGGGGGAGAAGGAAGTTAAGGAGGAGCAGAAATGCCAAGGAGAGGAGCACTGCTGTGTGTATAAACACGCACGCGCACGGTAATCTTGCGTTCCCTCAGTGAATGTAATCCACAGTTTGAAATAACTCATTCAGTAGAATAACAAAATTAGGAACTGAGTGCCAGCTCCCTTCCCAGCCCCCACGGCTGCTTTGTTTGCTTCCTTGCAGCTGCTGCTCTGGTTTAATTTTCCAAGATGCCATTAGTTGGGAAATGGAAGCAAAAGCTCCCCAGCCAGCTTGCACTGGTTTTTGAAGCTCCAGCTTTACCTTTTCCTTCCCACCTCCCTTGCTATGGGTTTTCAGCCAGGACAAGGATGCTGCTGCTCATCCAGTGCAGGCTGCAGCCTCGTGGACATCCCAAAAGTCCAGCCATCTCTCTTTGCTGCTGGGTTGTTGACAGGGACCAGGGCTGGAGAAGCAGAGAGGGGTAGGAGGGGAGCATATCACAGGGCCGAGGATTAGCAGGGAGAAGCATGGATCTGGGCTCCAGCAGAGATACTGGATATCAGAGGCAATGTGCAGGAGGAGCAAGGAGTGAGGGGGTTGTCACTGCTCCTTTGCTGGCCTCTGTGAGCCACAAAAACCCAGCATCATCTCAGCTGGTCAAACCATTCTGCCTCCTGAGAGCAAAAGGGAAGGGAATTCCAGCAGTGTCTGCAGGGCACAGGTAACTGTGCAGGAATGGCATGTCCTATGCCATGGCCTTGTCATGCATGTGGCCTGTTGTCATCGTCACTATGGTGCCACACTTCACGAGATCTGTGACTGAGATTAAATCCGTCATTCCAAAGCATTGCTGTTGTTACTCCACACTGTCTTCATTCCTACCTTTTGCTTCTTTCTCCAACAGCAGAAGAGACCCCCAAATCGCCGCTTTCCTGGTTGCTTTTCACGTGAGAGTTCTGGTGGTTTATTCCTGGGTTTTCTCAGCTCTGTGGGGGTTCAGAGGACTGGGAAAAGCAACGTGCAATCGTGTTACCAGGAGAATAAATTCAGGACAACTGGGCAAAGATAAACCAGGCAGGCAGGAGAGTTAAACCACTAGATCCTTGTGGCGATGGTGTTGCTCGGGCACACACCAACCACGGGCTGGGATGGGGCTCTCAGAAGCCAGCAAGATGAACAATTATGCCTTTTGTGCAAAGCAACAAGACCCACTTCTCCACTCACCAGTCATGTCCCGGCAATCTAATAAAAAGGGAGATTAGCCCCTCTTTCCTCTCTCACATCTCCTTAATGCTGTCATTTTATTCACACTTTGTAAAGCAAATAAACCAGCAAATTGCTTGCTTTAATGAGCTGAAATTAAACTCGGGCTGCTGATAAAATGCCATTTCTCCTTTCTGTTGTTGGGAAGGACTTGGCTGATAGGCAACGTATGGGAGAGAAGAGAAAACGTACAGTGAACATGTGTGAGTCATTTACTGCTGCTCTTCTTCATCCCCAACACCACTTAGATGGGGGAAACACATGGGTGCTGTAAGAGAAGGCTGTAGGGGATCAAGCCTGGTAAGGCCTGTGGGGAGTCTGTCTCTGCTCTTTGCTCACAGATGGTCCCACTCCACTAATGCTCTCTGACACAGGCTGCTGCCCCACAGCCTCCCCAGGGAGGAGGGACGAGAACCTTCCTCTGCAAGGAAAAGGCTGGTTTGGCTCTGCAGAGCCTTCCCAGGCACAGCTTTGCCCAGAGAGGTTGGTTGGGTCACAGTGGGAGATAGAGGAGACAGAATAAGTGCCTGCTGAAGAGAATATGCCAAGATGCATCCCTCCCTGCTGCCTGTGCTCAGTTTGGCAGGGCTTCCCTTGCCTGCGGGACATCCCTGGCATCCACAAGTCCTTGGAGGAGGACAGGGAGGTGCTGGAGCCAAGTGCCACCCCGAAGGGACAGCTGGGGCAAGTCATTGCTTATGGCTCTGCAGGCCACGAATGCCATCACCAGATACCCTTAGGGGCAATATGCATCCCCACAGGGTGCAGGAGGAGCTGGACACCAGGCTGCTCCCTGTGGCAGAGGGGAGTGGGCACACCTAGAGACAAAGCCTCCACCTGCAACACAATGCATGTGCTGGGATTTTCTCCCCAACAAGAGGAGCTCAGGGCACTTCGCTTCAGTCTCCCACCACCCCGCGAAGTGCCATCATTATCTCACGGTGCTGGAGAGGAGGCTGGAGTGCAGAGAGGTTAATTGAGTTGTCTAACACCAGAGGAATGCAGCAGCAGACGTGTTTCAGTCTGGCACTGCAGCCCGTGTCTCGCTGTGGGGGTGGCAAGGGGGGGCACTCACCTGCAGTCTCTCAGGGAGCACAGTCCCTCTTCCCTTCCTTGCTGGCTCCAAGGACTCAGCCGTGTTAAAAGGGACCACCTGAGCATCCAGGGCAGTGACAGCACATGGAGGACAAGGTGGCCAGAAAGTCTCATGTGCAGAGAGCTGATGTGAGAGAAGGTCTTGTTCTTCATGTAATGGCAGCCCAGCTGTCACCAGGGAACAGACTCGTTGTTCACAATCCAACCAAATAAACTGTTTTACTGCTTATTATTACTGACCTGTGTAGCAAGGTATAAACTGAATGGTGAACAGGGATGTCT
The DNA here is from genome assembly GCA_013397975.1 of Machaerirhynchus nigripectus. Taxonomy (NCBI): domain Eukaryota; kingdom Metazoa; phylum Chordata; class Aves; order Passeriformes; family Dicruridae; genus Machaerirhynchus; species Machaerirhynchus nigripectus. Next base: position 1,529,235 of record VZRQ01006475.1, on the reverse strand, counting down.
GCAGTGAAGTATGGTCTCCATCCCTGCCTGGTATTGTGGCTGGAAAAGAACCTGGTTTCTTTGGGACAAGGGTCAGGGTGTGGCATCTGCCTCTAAACGATCAGCCCCACACGATTTTCTGGTACGTAGCACCAAGAACAGTCCAGCCTGGGCACTGTGACATGGTTTAGAAAACTGTTTCTGGGTTTATACTATTTTCCAGATTTAATGAAAGACAGTTTAGATGTAAGATGTGTCCTTGTCTCCTTCACAACTTCCCAAGAAACCTCCAGTTCTTACCAGCTTTGTTTTCAAGGAGTATTGGGAGCGTCTTCCCTGCCCTTGGACAAAGGAGATGACCGAAGCTCCTGTTCCCAACAGAAGTTCCAAGAAGGATTTTTCTAGATAGTCTGAGATGATTTCTCCCACTTGTGGGCAACTTCATCTCTGCCACAAAATCTCACTGCATCCATCCTGCCAGCCCAAAATTCTGTTTGGCAGTGGAGATATCCACACATGATATTTTCAATGTCTTGTAGAAAAGCGTGACCCAGGAGATGCTGCTGCTCGTGCAGTTCTCACCTCCACACTTTTCTCTTCCTGTTTCCCTAAGAAATCAGAGAAGGAAGTAAGAGCTGTCCATGCGTATTTATGCTTAGTCAAAAATCTAGGGGGAAAAAAATGGAAAATATGAGCCAGGAATGAGTTTCTCTGTGAAAAGTGAGGCTGCTGGCAGCCCCACAGGTTTGTGCCTAGTGAAGACTTTTCCTAGTCTTCAAACAGCTGTTTCTGACTGGGGAGGGAAGGTTTCTGTCCCATCTTCTGCAAATGCTCTTGTTATGCCACTGAATGGTTGCTGGTCTTCCACACCTCTGCATCGTTTCGCCTGGGAGGGAGAGGCCTTAGAGAAAGGCAACAAGCCCGAACTGGGACAAGGACACTGGGTGGTTCACAGTCACACCAGTGGGCTTGCAAAGAGTTCCCTGAAGCTACTGCTCAGGTTCCCAGAAACAGGACAAGCGTTTGATGCTGGGCTGTATCCCAGATGCCACATGGCAGTGCAGGCAGAGAGACGTGGTGTCCTTGACCAGCACCCCTTGTGTGGGCACTGCCGCTGCGCACACCAGCACACGAGACAGTCAGGATTCCCCTCAGCAAAACGCTGCAGCATCCAATCTACATCAGAGCGAGTTGTCTAGACTTCATCTGCTCTCAGCGGAGAGGAACAGACACTTCTGGGGCATCACTCCTCTCCTCCTAAGGTAGACACCTAAATAGGTCAGACAAACAGTGCACTGGATGTGTGTTGGTCCCTCAGCTGCCAAAAAGGTGATTCTGGGCAAGGGCTCAGAGGGTGACCTCAATGGTCAGTGACCACCTCCCCTTGTGCTGCCAAATAGTGCTGGTGGCAGCCAGATAAACCAAAGGCTCCTTGAAAGGTGGTTGCCAAAGCGAGAAGGCAAGTGCCTAACTAAGAGGGGATTTGGATGGATGTCCAAAACCTCTGACTGCTGACTGTCTTTCGTTTGTGCTTAATTTGTGCTTGTGTTTTGTTTTGAGCAGGTGAGCCGAGGGGCCGAGCAGGGACAGGCAAACGTACCGAGGCACAGGGAGATGGGGACCAGCGCCGCGATGGGCAGCAAAAAGAAAACGAGGAGAAGTACTATAAAAAATGGGAGGAAGGCTTGTCTCTAAGCCTGAGCAACTCCTCTGCACAGGCGCTTAACTTCATGACTCCCTCCTCGAGATGCCAGAGACCTGGTGATGTGGGACCAGCCTCAGCCACCAAGGCCTTGGTAGCAGCCCCTGGCTGCTGGCTGCCGAGTACCGTGGGCACCGAGGTCCGCTTTCTCCACGGACGCTTCCCTCCCGTCTCCGAGCCATGAGGAGAAGGGAGAGGCAAGCAAAGCTGCCGAAGGAGCACTAGCCCACACCTTCCCGGCCCCTGTCCTGTTCCCCGCTTCCAGCAGACCAGGAACCCCTTCTCCGTGCTGCCCTTCCAGATGGCAGGTCGCCGGTGGGCCGCGACGTCAGCCCTCTGCATGTGCGTGGCGGCCATGTCTCTCCTGCACGGGGTGCGGGCAGACTGCTGGCTCATCGAGGGGGACAAGGGCTTCGTCTGGTTGGCCATCTGCAGCCAAAACCAGCCCCCCTACGAGTCCATCCCCCAGCAGATCAACAGCACCATCGTGGACTTGCGGCTGAACGACAACAAGATCAAGAGCGTGCAGTACGCCTCGCTCAGCCGCTTCGGCAACCTGACATACCTCAACCTGACGAAGAACGAGATCTCCTACATCGAGGACGGTGCCTTTTCGGGACAGTTCAACCTCCAGGTGCTGCAGCTGGGTTACAACCGACTGAGGAACCTCACCGAGGGCATCCTCCGGGGCCTGGGGAAGCTGGAGTACCTCTATCTCCAGGCCAACCTCATCGAGACTGTCACCCCCAATGCCTTCTGGGAGTGCCCCAACATAGTGAACATTGACCTGTCCATGAACAGGATCCAGAGACTGGACAGCAACACTTTTCGGGGCCTAAACAAGCTCTCTGTCTGTGAACTCTACAGTAACCCCTTCTACTGCTCCTGCGAGCTCCTCGGCTTCCTGCAGTGGCTGGAGGCTTTCACCAACATGACACGCACCTACGACCGGATGCAGTGCGACTCCCCACCCGACTACGTGGGCTACTACTTGTTAGGCCAAGGCCGGACTGGCTACCGCAATGCTCTGAGCATGCTCTCTTCCCTTTGCACTGGTGGCTCCTACACTGTGATCCCTCGTTTTATTCCTCCCAGGTACCAGGTGACCACGGTGCCCTCCGAAAGCCCCTGCTCCGAGGAGGACTGCTCCTCTGGCGACGGCACGACGCCGCAGTTCTCCCTGTTCACGCCCATCGGTGAGACGGAGGTGCGCCCCAACATCCAGGTGAAGCACCTCAACCACAACTCGGCCGTCCTCACCGTGCAGATCCCCTACCCCTTCAGCAAGATGTACATCCTCTCCCAGTTCGAAAACGGCTTCTCCTCCATGATCACCAAGCTCAGGAAGAAGGAGGAGAACATCACCGTGAGCAACCTAGTAGCACAAAGAGATTACACCTACTGTGTGGTCTCTGTTCACCAGTATTCCAAGTACAACCACACCTGCGTCACCATCACCCCCACCAGACCCAACCGCAAGGAGCCGGTGCCCACCCCTTCCACTGCCACCCATTATATCATGACAATCCTGGGCTGTCTCTTCGGCATGGTGATTGTCCTGGGCGTGGTGTATTACTGCCTCCGGAAGAGGCGCCAGCAGGAGGAGAAGCACAAAAAGGCTGCCGGCAGCATGAAGAAGACCATCATCGAGCTGAAGTATGGGCCAGAAATGGAGACCACAAGCATCACCCAGCTGTCCCAGGGACAGATACTGGGTGGGGAGACAGTGACCCGCATCCCTTACCTACCCTCTGCTGGCGAGGTCGAGCAGTACAAGCTGATTGACAGCAGCGAGACCCCCAAGGCCACCAAGGGCAACTACATGGAGGTGAGGACGGGCGAGCAGCCTGAGAGGCGAGACTGTGAGCTGTCCCTGCCACCAGACAGCCAGGGCTCTGTGGCTGAGATCTCCACCATTGCCAAGGAGGTGGACAAGGTGAACCAGATCATCAACAACTGCATCGATGCCTTGAAATCCGAGTCCACCTCCTTCCAAGGGGTGAAATCGGGGGCAGTCTCCACAGTGGAGCCTCAGCTGGTGCTCTTATCAGAGCAGATCCCCAGCAAGCATGGATTCCTTTCCCCCGTCTACAAGGAAAGCTACAACCACCCTCTCCAGCGACACCACAGCATGGAGGCGGCCCCCAAACGCTCCAGCACCTCTTCCAGTGGCTCCATACGGAGCCCCAGGTCCTACCGCTCCGAGGGATCGGGCCACAAATCCGAAGCCAAATACATCGAGAAGACATCCCCCACCACCGACACCATCCTCACTGTGACGCCGGCCGCGGCCATCCTGCGGGCGGAGGCGGAGAAGATCCGCCAGTACAGCGAACACCGGCACTCGTACCCCAGCTCGCACCCAGGCGAGCAGCACGACAGCATGGGCGGGCGGAAGCCCTCCATCCTGGAGCCTCTGACCCGTCCTCGCCCCAGAGACCTGGCCTACTCCCAGCTCTCCCCTCAGTATCACAACCTGAGCTACACCTCCAGCCCGGAGTACACCTGCAAACCATCGCACAGCATCTGGGAGCGCTTCAAACTCAACCGCAAGCGGCACAAAGACGAGGAGGAGTACATGGCAGCCGGCCATGCCCTACGCAAAAAGGTCCAGTTTGCCAAAGACGAGGATCTTCACGACATCTTAGACTACTGGAAGGGCGTCTCTGCCCAGCAAAAGTCCTGAGTCCTCACACAGCTCGTGACTTAACACACTAACTGGACCAAAAGAAATCCGCAGCAGCTATTTTTATTCAGACTGTCTTTGAAACAAAATAAAATTTAAAAAAAAAAAAAAAGATAATNGATATTAAAATGTCCTCACGTTGATGAGACATGCACCAAATTTGAACACAAACTTTGCAAAACAAACAAACTGTGGAGTGGAAAAAAAAAAAGTTTTGTTTCATTTTGGTTTTTTAAAAAAATATAAGAAAAAAGAAAAAATTGAATATAAAATGAAAATGGAAGAGCGGGCAGAGAGCTGAGGTCTGGCGTTTCCTAATATTGCATTGCATGAGTCCCTATTCCGTGATTTTGTGGATTCTTTGTGAACAGTTTGTGTTCTTCCTTCCTTCCTTCCCTTCCAAAATCAACAGCGACAAAAACAGCAACAAAAACCAAAAAGCGACCAGAAGGAGCTCCATCTTTTGGGCTGTTTTTGCAAACGGAGTCTTCCAGTTTAGACTTTTACCCGGTTGAAGGCCCGTTCACATTTTCACTCACTAAAAGGTTTTACCACACATTGCATTGTAAACCGAAGTCGTTAATTGTACAGAGAAAATTTCTATATTTGCAATGTTTGCTGTATAATGAGAAAGAGAGAGGAGAAAAAAAAAACAATACTACATCTACTAAAAAAAATATATATATATCTATATTCACCTGTTTGTACCAGGTTTTAATCATGGATTTTAGAGAAAGAGATGGAGTTTTGTTTGAAGGACTTTTTTGTTGGTTGGTTGATGGGATATCTTTTGGAGGGGGGAGTGTTTGGATTTCTGAGTGTTTGGTTTTGATTTCTTCCACCAATTGTCTGTGTCCAAGTTCTCATCACTTCCAAGTGCATTGAAAAAAAAGAAAAAGACACGTACCCAGGAAAATAGAATCCCTCACCTTATTCCAGGTGGGAGACCATCACCACCAGGAACTGGGAAGGGGATAAGAAGTGAAGGGCTTGGGGTTGAGCAGGTGTCACCACGCAGTGGGATTTCTCCAGCAAATTAAAAGGTATTTGTCTCTGCCCCTAAACAGATGTGTCTGGGCAGTGGTGGCCCTTGGGACCAGCCACTGAGGGGTGGATTATCCCCCCACTTTCAAGCTGGAGAGCCAGCGATGAGTTAGAGCACGAAGCCTCTTGCTGCTCTGTGGAGAAGGAGAGAATGGAGGGGTGATTTTGCTTTTGAGGTAAAAGACACTCAGCATTTACAGATTGCCCATACTGAGACACCGTGGGGATCCCCGACCAGCCCTTGGCACTCTGAGACTGGAAGGGAAGGGAATGGCTCTGTGTCCATGGGTCCACCCAAGCAGCCACATGCCCTTCAACCATTGCTGTCCAACACTGGTCCAAGACTCCACAGCTTTTTGCTCCATCTCTAAAATACTCACAGGTGATGCCTTACTCATGAGGTGAGAGGGGAGGTGTTGAGGCCATGAAGGCACTCCCAGGCCACGCTGGTGGCCAAAGGACACAATTTTGTCCTGATGAGCTCCAGCTGAGTCACAAGCCCCTATGTCTCACCCACCCCATGACCAACAAAAAGCGAGGCCTTCATGAGGGTCTGAGAGCTGCCCTTCTCCCAGGTGAGTGTGTGGGAGGCCAGGGAGCCAGCACAGTCAGGTGCTAAGCTCCCCAAACACAGCCCTGTGAGGCCCTGCTGCTTGCCAGAACTTTTTGCCTTGCATCCTGCTCACAAGTCGCTTTGGATGGACATCCGGAGTCCTGATGGATGAGCACTAGGGCCCAGGAGCAAACCATATCCCATCCTGTTACTTCAATATTTCAAAACGATTTTGACAGGTATTCTTGCAAAAGGTTATGTTTGTTCAGAAAGGAGCTGAGCCAGGAAGACACAGAGCAGGCTGGGAAGTGCACGAGTTCATTGCCCGTGGTTATTTGTGTAGACAACAAACCATTAGCAGGATTTCATAATAAAAGGCAGGTAATTTCTCCAGGAATACGTTGACTCTGCCAGAGCAAAGGCACATTCCTCCACCTCCTCCAGGTGCCCCCGATCCTGCCCACAGCATGCAGCTTCCCAGGGCTGTGTCTTGCTCACCCGGTGGTGAACAGGACCTGGGGGAAGGAGTTGAGGGTCACCCCTCTCTTGCTTAGTGCCATCTCAGCTGTAGCACCTGGACCAAAGCAAACCCTTCAGCTGAAACAGCCTTTCCTTGCAAACCCTGAGTGCCTCCTCATAGAACCGTAGAATGGTTTGGGTTGGAAGGGGCCTTAAAAATCATCTAGGGTTGTAAAGTAAAAAGTCATCATCATTTAGTTCCAACTCCCTGGCCATGGGAAGGGATGCCACCCACTAAATCAGGTTGCTCAAGGTCCCATCCAGGAGAAATAAGAGTTGGTCAGCAAGGATGGATGATGGAAACAATGATGGGGCCTCCTGGCACTGTTTCATGGTCTCACATGATTCCTTATCAAGAGGCTGGGGTGCTCCAAGGTGGTGGCAGCTCATGAGTCAACTCGGGCTCAGATGCTCCAGTGTTGACAATCACTGATAGATACCCAAAGAACTTCCTCAGTTGCACCCTGCATTGAGACCATTCCCACACCAGTTTGGAATTGGCACTGTGACCATCTCCACTGAGCTGGGAGTGATGGCCCAGCCAGTGGAGTGTGAGGCCTCACTGTGGAAGCAGCAGCCAGCTCAGCTCTTCAGCTGGGGCCACTCATTTTGCCCCTCTGCCTCTGTTTCCTCATCTGCAAATGCTTCCTTATGGCATTGGGGGCATGGGCTGGCTGGGGAGGCTCAATTAATTAATTGCCTGTCTGCGAAGCCCATTTAGCTCCTAGAATAAAAGCTGCTATCGAAATGCAAAGCTGTTAGTGGCGTAAAACAGCAGGGGCAGATGAAATCAAAGCCTGATTCTGTTTTCACACCAGGATTTCACTGGTCATAAACCAACAGAGACCGACACAAGAATGTGATACAGCAGCGCTGGCCTTTCTAAATTAAACACTTCCCACATGCAAACTGTCTGCAACTGGGAAAAAGGAGGATTAGAAAAAGTCTAGGCCACTCTATCTCTGAGGTATCTCTAAGGCATCACCCAGTACCCCATTGTTGGTGGGGCCTCACCACAGATCTCCAGATGGCTCCTGGGGTGCTGAGCACTTTCCAGCCCCTTGCTCTCCCTCCAAAACAAGGTGCAGTCTTGGCGGCCGTGGTCCACATCCCTTGGCAGGAGATGCCATAAAATGAGCTGTGAAAAAAGCCAGACAAGAAAAGGGAAGAGGTCCCACTGTCCCCAGGGCCACCACCCCATGGATGAGCTCCAGGGGTGCCTCTGCACAGGGCCTGGAGAACTCTGTCCACAGCATCTTCCATCCCTCCAAGGCAGCTGCTTTACAGAGCCCTCTGAGGACAGAGCTCAGAGGTCATCACCTGTGACCTGTGGGGTGTTTTTGTTCTTTGTTTTGTCTCCTGTTCAACCACCAAAGCCCTCAAGCTGCTTCTGCAAAGAGAAGTGATAGCTTGTCCAGCCAGGCTGCTCCTGCTGACCCAAACCCATTCAAAGGAAGAGGGCTCCCCGCCAAGCAGAAAGGAGAGGGCACAGGGAAGGCACGTTGGAGTGAAGAGGAGGGGAGGTTAGGGGGAGAAAAGTCAGTTCCCTGCAGTACAGTCACAGCCCTGGGGCCACGTGGAAATGCATTCTGCTGATGCCCTTTCTGTATCCACAAAAATGCTGTTGTCTCAACCACCTGTCTTCAAGAGCAAAACCAAGGCAGCACTGAAAATCCCTCCTCTGATCCCTCCCCCATCACCCCAGCAAGGACAGCCTCTAGCTGGAGAGTAAATCCAAGCCCACATTACCCATGGCTCAGTCCTCACTCTGGCCCACAGCCAGCAAAGGACCCTGCCATGTGTTACAAAGCCCGTGTGGCATCTAGAGCCTGGATATTATTTAAAAACCTGTAAATTAGGACAGAAACATCCCTTCATACAGACATGCACCATTTAAACCCAGGATTCCTGAGGGCACCTGCCAGCCCTGGTGCGCACACCGGGTGTGTCCATCTGTTCCAAAGCATGGCCTGGGGGAAGGGCCATGCTCACAGACAGAAACGCCGAGCAGCACAGGGTGGCAGTGGTGGCAGGCACTGCCTGCCCAGCTACCTCCCCGATGCTGCAAGGCACTTGAGAGGGGAGCTGGGGGCTGCCTTCTTCTTCAGATTAGTATTGGAGGTGTGAACTGCCCCCCTCCCCGCCCAGCATTTGAGCCTCCTGATGGCTTCAGCTGAGTTTGCCATGAAACCAGGTGCAGATCTCATGGGAGGGGTCAGTGAGGATGCACGGGGGCCCTAAGAAGGGAAGGTGCTCCCATGCACTGCCCTGACACAGAAGACAGCCACACTGCACTGGCTCTGCTCAAATCAAGCCGGTGACCTGCAGTGCTTCCTGGGTGCTGGCACCTTTCCTAGGGCTGCCGGGGAGCCGTCTCTCTTCCAGCCCCACTGATGCTTGTGGATCAGCCCGTGCATCAGCACCTGGGCGATGCCGGAGCAGAGCAGAGCCCTGGGCTCCCGCATATTCCCTCTCTCCCGGCCACCTCAGCAAGCCCCCCTCCAAATCCTGCCCTCTGCCCATTTCTGAGGTCAGTCCTTCCCTGAATCGGGGCTGGCTCTTGGCGAACCAGGAGCTCCGCGGCCCGAGATGCCCATGCTCATCTCGGCGGTGGATGTGGCTCTGCAGAAATCCGGAGCAGCGACAGTGTCACCCCCCTGGCCAGGCGCCGGCTGCAGCCGGGCTGCCTGTCGGGCTCTGGAGCAATAAATCACCTCGCCTGCCGGATAAAGGGGTCAGCAGGGGTGGAGGACAGTGCGGTGGAGGTGGCCCCACCACGCAAATCCTTCGGGCGAGGAGGGGTCCGGGAGGCAGGGGAGGGATGCGCTGCGGCGCGGCTGGCCCAGACCCAGGAGCGCGGATCGATGAGGGTGATTGAAGCCAGCACGCACTGCGTTGGGCTATTTTTAGCGCAGCCAGCAGAGCAGGAATTTGGGAGCCCAAGTCAGAATTTATTTGCATCTGTGAGTGCTCGTCACGGGGAGGACCAGCAACAACACCCCGTCCGGGTGCAGCAGTGCCTTTTGGGACCTGCTCACCTTGGCTTCGGCTCCTCTTTGGTGCACACCGTGTCCCTCTCCTCTGCAGTGCCCTTTGGGGACAGTGTCCCCCCCCCCCCCAAAGCTTGGAGCTCTGAGCACGTGGATGCACGTGGACACGGGATGGGGACAGAGCAGAGGAGAGAGGAGGGGATGGGCTCCAGGGGAGGAAGGGTTTCTTTGGGAAAAGCACTGATCCTACCTTGAATGCGTAGGGCATGTGAACAGGTCTTGTAGCACGTCTGCAACACTGCCATGGCCAGGCAGGTGTGGACTTTGGAGGTGCCCCAGCCTCTCCTCCAGCTCCTCTCTCCCCGTTTCCTCACCACAGGCTTTCCACCATGGGCTCTGGCTCAGTTTTTCTGGGTAAGTGTTCTGAGATTTAATTGCTCTCCAGAGAGAGGTGTACAGCACATTTCATTTCCTTCACCCCCAGCCCCCTGATGCCAGCGGTGCTCCAGGAGCTGAAGGTGGTGAAGGTGCTGGTGGGCATGGCCAGTGCTGCTGGAGAAACCAGCCCAATTCCTTGGCTTGGAGCAGTGACTTTGGCTTCACCTGAATTTACTCAGGCTCCAGTTTTTCTTATCTCCTCTATGTCACAGCCTCTGTTTTACCCCTCTCAGCCAGCTCACCAGCACTACCAGAAGGGTGGTAGAGATTCTACAAATGCTGCCTTGAGAGTTTTGCTCGTTCCCACCTCCCCCCTGGCCAGAACTTAATGGAGGGAAACCATCTGATCCAGAGTGAAGCCAGTTGTCTGGACTCAGTTTCCTCTGTGCAAGGGATGAGAAGGCACAGAAGTACCAGGGATGTGGATTTTCAACATGTGGGGAGCAGCCAAGCAGGATGTCAGTTTTTAGTTTAGTTTTGCTGCCCTTTCTTTTGGTTCAAATTGGATGTGAACATGCCTGTTTCCACCCCTCCGCAACCTCCCTGTCCCCGCAGAGTAACCAGAGGAGCCTGCCAAGTCTCCAAGTTTGTGTGTGTGCCTTTTCAATAATTCAGTGGGAATGTTAATCACACGGTTGTGCTCTTGTTCCTGTGCGAGCCGAACGCTTCTCACATCCCACCAACATCTGTTTTTTCACACTCAGCTCAGCTGTCTGGCAACAGCCATTTGCTGCTCACCTTTACTTGCCTTGCCATTAAAGAGCTCATTAATGTGCTCCATCCTTGCTTTCCTTGGGACGAAAAGATTTCCATTTCTGTCTTTTATCAGCTTTCACATGGCTTACAGCCTGTCCTCCCTTCACCATGCAATGCCCTTTTCTAATGAGCTCCTCTCTCCAGGTCCATCTCATCCATTAAGATCTGTGAGTGCTGTCCCCTGCATTGTCTTGCTTATCTCCTGGGCTCTCCTCTGGGTCTATCATATTCCTCAGTGTTTTCATCTGTGAAAGGAAGCAGTCAGCCCCACATACAACATCCACATTTCCTCCCACCTCACTCCCTTTCCTAGCAGCCCTCCAGTCTGCCTCATCCCACCACAGCGTCCAGCCTTGACAGACTCCTCCATCCTTGCAGAAGCCCCTGGCAGGCTTGACCCGATCTGCAGAAATGTGAGGGAATGCCTCACTTTGTGCCTGGTGCCTGCAGCTTGTCTTTGCTGGGGGCCTCTTAAATCTGTGCCTCTCTCTGAGCATTGCTTTTACGCAGCAGAGCTCTCCTTGGGCATCTCCTGCCTTGCAATCAGGAGCTCCCAGCCCATCCAGACGTGGGAGGCCTCTCTGGGTACTGTGAAAGCTCCTCTGTGGTCTCACAAGTAAACACTGGCACTCTTCATGTGATGCAGCTAAATTAATTAATCTTGTTCCACCACATTTGGAGCCAAGACACAAAGGTTCCCATTCCCTGAAGCTGGAGCTTAAAGTCTGCTTGTCCCAAAAGTGCCCTCCTGCCCCACCTGGGATTTGTGTTGCAGTAAGATTGGAGGAGTGGCAGTAGAGCAGCTCTTGTGAGTAGCTCCAAGGGGCTGGCAGAGCCAACAATCCCCTGGAAAAGTGGCCATGGGCACAAACCATCTGCCACCATCCGTCTGAAACACCCCTGACGCGTCCAGCTCAGCTTAGGCTGACAAAGAGCTTGTGTGCACAAAAACCATTGTGTTTTGGGTTTCTTCCCCAGCCATCTCAGGTGCAGCAATTTATTACCTCTCCATACAAACCTTATCTCAATTATATCATTCTGGCTGTAACAACACTCCCACCCACCACAGAGGTTGCACACACACACATCTCTGCCTGGGAAATCCCAGGCAGAGGCACGGCAGCCCCAAGCACGACAAACCCTTCACGCGCTGACAGCTGACAAGCCCTGAGCTGCTCCACAGCTGCCTCCAGCCTTGCAGGGTGATCACAGCTCCTAAAAGACAGATGCAGACTCCAGGGCTCTGGGTATGATGTGCCAGGAGGCTGGCAGCAGAGGCTGGGGAGGGCAGGTGCCTGGTATGGCCATGCCAAACGTATTTCCCTGGCAGAGCTCGCAGCCAGGGAGGACAGTGAGCTGAGGGCGGGGTCGGCTTCTGTTCTCCCACCATCTCACACTTCGGTCCTGAAGACCAGACATGTCCCAGCACAGCTGTCAGGAGTGGAGAAGCAGAGATGGAGGTGCTGGAGCAGAGCTGAGAGCTCCAGAAACGACCTGAGATGGTGAAACCCTTTTGGATACAGCTGTGAGGCTTCTCTGGCTGAGGTGACTGAGAAGTCCCTGCCCCAGGGTGGCTCTGGAGAACATCACACCCAGAAGACCCCACCTGTGGCTGTGACTGGTCCATCCATCGCTGCTCTGAAGCTGTCAGGAGATGGATTCACACACTGGTGTGAGGTCTGAGCCAGTCCCACTCTTCTGCAAAGCCACAGATGCACACGGGTGGAGATCGCCAGGTCTGATGAGAGAGATCGGTTGGCAGCACAGCACAAAGCCCTCACAAAGAAGAAGAATAAACCAAAACATCACAAGATGCCAGCAAGTGGGAGAAGACAGCTTATCCAGGGAGCTAATTTAGCTGGAAGGAAAGGGAAAGGATGCAAGATGTTCCCCTATTAAGGAAGAAAAATAGCGTGCAAGAGCAAGGAGCTGGAGGCTGAAGTGCCCAACAGAAAGTGATGTGGATGCATTTGAGTTTAAGAAGCCAAAGCAGAGCTGGGGCAGATGCTGGACCAGGAACAAAGGCTGTGTCAGCCTGAGCTTGAGAGGCAAAGGTTAGGATGAGACTTGCAGAGACCTGGAAGCCACTGAGGTGGGTGAATCATAAGTGGCACCACGTTTAATCTGAGCAGAGTGCATGGAACCAGATAATGTAATTGAAAGGGTTATTTAAACTGAGTATTCAGAGGGAAAAATAAAGCATTGCAGGGAAAATAATAATACTTAGCACTCGTAATGTGCTTAGCATCTTCAAAAACTGGTCAGCCATTAACTGATTACTGCTCTGCTCAGTCCAAAGGCTAATAAAAAGGGACGGTTCATTTAGTTATTTCACAGCTGAGCTTCTCAATAAGGCATGAGGAAGTGTTCACTGCTCTCCAGCATGTTGGTAAATAAACAGTTGGAAGTAGGAAAATACAAAATCCTCTCAGCACTTGGTCACAGGTTCGTGCTCGGCTCCTTCCTTCCTCACCTTGAGTTTGTCCAGACCAGACCAGTGACAGGGAGTTTGTCTGGAGGACTGGCTGGGGGCCACAGGAGCAGGGATGTGGAATCTGCAGGGCACTTGCCCATGGGTGGATGGGGTGGGTGATGGGAGCTCGGGGAGACCCCACCTTGTGCAGCCCTGTGCCCTTGGCAAGCGCAGAGGCTGAGGGAACCAGGCAGCCTTTTGGACAGCATTTTATATTTGTTTTACTCAAAAAGCAAACAGTTCCTTTTGTGTTTGATGAGCAAGCAGTTTCATAAACTCTGCAGAGAAAACATGACACACTTGCACCTCGGTGATTTCCAGCCTCTTTTCCTGGCAGCAGCACTGGAGGAGCAGAGAAATGCCCGAGCAGCTGCCCCACACACCCTCCCCGAGCTGTCTGGGGGTAGCCAAGGGTCTGGGGGCTGCTCCTGCTCAGGCCTGAAGGGAAGCAGCCAAGAAGAGGAAGCTCTTCTCAGGATGGAGCCATTCAGCCTGAAACATGTCCAGTCCCAGCACGGGTGAACAACAAACCCATCACACGTTGGGTGCTCCCACAGGCTTCATAGTGTGCCCCAAGTGCAGTCGCTCATTCAAAACAAGCAGCCACTGCTTTTGCCACCCACTTCGTGATGGTTTCTGGCCTTAGACACCCACTACAGCCCCGGCCTCATCGCTCCAGAGAAAGGGAGTTGTGCAGATGCTCAGCTGCCCCCACACAAGTGCCCTGGTTTTGATGCAGTGATGCTCCAGACCCTGCTTTGCTGGGGCACAGGTCTCCCAGAGACCCTGCTCCATGTGTCCCAGACCCATCCCAGGGGGAGGTCTCCATGGGGTCCCACCAGACTGTGCAAGGTCTCCAGCTCACCCTGAGCTGCCAGGACAGCAACCAGGAGAAGGCAGTGGTTCACCCACGAGCTGCCCAATCCCAATCCAAATCCCAGCAGCAGAGACAAACTCCTAGAAGATGTTAGGGAGTTATTTTTCCACCTCACTGTTGGGTGATCCAAGAGGGGTCCTGCTGCTTTGTAGAAGAGATGCAAAAGAATTCATCTCTGAAAGCATTTCTTGGGATAAAGCACACCCCTCAGGGCTTAAGGCTGAACTTGGCTTTTCTGGGACGTGTCCAGCAGCAGAAGGGCCATCATCAAAAGCCTTTGGTGGGCACAGGGGTTAAGGGATCTTACATTCCCTCAGCTTGTTGCCCCAGGCACTGCCTCCTGCTCTCTCTGCTGTGCTCGTGGGCTTTGTGCTTTCTTTCTGTTTCTTCAGGTTTTCTTCCTCTTAAATGAAACCTTCCCCAGCTCTGCTGTGAGCACGACCCTATGGACCCTGTGCTGAGAGGATGAGCTCAGTGAGAGCAGGAGGAGGTGAGCAGGGACTCCTCACCCCAGGGGTACCCTGAAGTGCCTCTACCCCGAGGCAGGTTTTGCTTGAGGGAGGCATCCGGGTCAGGACCTTGATGATTTACAGTGCAGGACGTGTCCTCCTCATCATCAGGGGGACCCAGGGAAAGCACTGAGCACGGAGATGGCAGCAGCCTTGATGGGTTGCTTAAACACCTTCCCGAGGGGAGGAAATTCGGGATGTGGCGCGCTAAAGACACCTTGTTAACTTCTGTGAAATGCTCACCTACAGCCGGGCAGCAGCTCCACGGTCTGCGAAGGCTCTGCCGATCCTCCTCTGCCTGCTCCTGGCATAACGAGGCCCAATGGGTGTGTGTAAACAAAGCAAGCATCTCTCTCACTGGACCTCATGCATCATTTATAGCCAGCTTTTCCGTGGCACAAGAAACATTTACATATGCCAGCATTAATTCCGAGCGCCACTTCAAAGCCATCTCTGTCTAATGAACCCCGTGCGCTGTGCACGGCAAATTCCACCCCAAAAATAATTAGCAGCACACGCCACCAAAGCGTTACAAGGGGAACGCAGCACACCACCTGCTGAAGCAAAATGAATGCCTGATTTATTTATTTTTTGCCACTTTTTAGCAATATTCAGGCACTGACTCAAAGCTGTGCTCTGTTCTCAGCTTTGTAGGGCCCCGGGAAGCGTAACGTTCCCACTCTGCATTCCAGGCTGAGAAGAGATTGGTTTGGGGGGGTTATACAGAACCACAGAAAGGTTTGGGTTGTAAGGAACATCAAACATCATCTAGTTCCAACCCCCTTCCCCAGACCTGGACAGGGCTTATGTTTTTCTTACATCACAACTGGACAGAGCTGTGCAAGACCCTGCTGATTCCTCCGTGCCAGAGGTGCCAGCTGGGATTTAGGGTGCAGGCAGCTCTATGACCCTTTCTCTGAAGCTGCACAAGTCCCAGACCTCTGGGATGCTGTCACCAGTCACAGACTGGTGCCTGGGAGCAGGACAGGACTCACTGAGTCTCACCCTGGTCTGATATTCCCACAGAGCCTTTAAGCCCTGAGTGGGATCAGCCTCACTGAGAAAAAAGGAAATTGGAAATGAGATCAGGGGTCGAAGGTTTTGGTGCCCCTACCTGCCATGGTGCTCCCACCCTGTGCTGGCTACAGGCAGCCCTCCTGTGAGCTCAGGGGACAGAGCTGGCTGCACTGAAACGATTTCTTTAATCTCTTTTAGAGCTGCCCAGCCCAGCTCACAGCAGGAGGAGCAGCATATTTATCTCAGAGCCCGATGTGGTGGCACTGCCAAGGGAGACCCGGGTCTCAAACCACCATGGCAGAGAGATGGAGGCCAGACCTGGAGCTGGCTGTGGGCACAGGGGGACCAACCGTGCCAGGATGATGCTGGGATCCTGTATTCTCCTAGCTCTGTCCTCCTGGAGTGGAAGGAAGGGGCTCTGCAGGGCACTGCTCTCAGCCTGTGTGTCTCTCCAGCATCAAACCATGGAATTCAAATTGTCAGTCTCTGCCTTGTTAGGATGCAAGGGGTTAAACTGTTCTTCCTATGCAAATTAAGCTTAATTAATCCTTTTCATCAGTTGCAAATATACCTTCTGAACCCTATTAAAAACATGAATATGCAAATTCAGACCTTTTTTAATACTCATTTTCAAGGACTTGGAGTCAGGCTTGATTATTCGATTCCCGTTAACAGCCTGTAAAACCTGGTGCAAAATTTAATTTCCATTTTAAGTTACAAAAAAAAAAAAAAGAATCTGTTGGTAATTAAGCTAATTACAGTGTTACACTAAAGAGGAGACAAACAAGGAGGACAAGATCATTCATTACATTTAACACTGGTTGCAGGACCTGGGGACTGTCCCGAGATAACTGTGAAGCCAGGAAACAGTGGTGATGGAAACAGGGTGTGTGTGAGGAGGCTGTGGCTTTTGGGGGGGCCTGGTGCTTTCCTCACCTTGGGAACAAACCTGCTTCAGTCCCATGAGCCATTCTCCTCCTCCTCCCAAGGAGAGAAGCAAGGAAGAGGAGGTGCAGCCAGGCTGGAGGGGTCCTGTCGGTGTCGTGGGGTCTGCACGGGTCAGGAATGTGCTTGGGGTTGGAGTTTCAGGGTAGACATCTAGAACCACCTTATCTGCCAGAGCTAAGCATTCTGTGCAGTGGGATTCCATCCTCCCTGAGCACCTTCTCTGTGCGTGGGGTGCAGAGGGGAGGTTTGCTGACAACTCCCTTTGCACTGGCAAAGCCATCAGGGAAGACATGACACGACTCTGCAGAGGCATCTACAAACTGCTGCTCCACAGCCATACTGGGGGGCAAACGAGGTACAGGATGTGACCCCCTATTGCTCACACCCATGGCCAGCACAAACCGGGAGATGCCAACCAAACCAGCTCAGCCTACACCACCCAAACCTCCCTTGTGGTCACCCATCAGAGCTGGGCAGTCAGTGCTGGTGGCTCTCAGCTTGCCCATCAACCATCCCGTGCCTCCAGGCTTTGCCTGCATGTAATTTTAAAAAAAGTAATGCTATAGGCTGTTAATTATGGTTTACCACCACAGCGACCTCCTAAAATCAGTCCTTAGGATGCCCAGCACCTCTTCTGCACTTGGTGCTTTCTAGTGAGTTTGTGAGGTTAACGTGTGCCTTACCAGAGCTGTAATCCTCACCTCGGGATGGCAGCACGGCCTGGTGGGCTCAGGCGAGGAGTCCCACGGCTGGGGTGGCACACAGCACACAGGGGATGCTCTGCCCGCAGGAGGTCAGGGCTCAGTGCCCAGGATAGCCATGCAGGACACTCCAACGCTGAACTGCAATGCTGGCATTACCTACAGACCTACCCAAAGGCCTCCAACGCCGGCAGGATGGACCCACCCAAGGGATTTGTGCTATCTGGGGAGCTCCTCTCGCTCCTCCTCGCCTCAGCGCAGCTGCCAGCACGAGCGACTCGGCTCCCCGTGGATTCGGTTCATCCCTCGCCGTGGCCTCCTCTCCAGGGCTGTTCCCTGCCCTGCCCTGCCAGGACTCAGGGCGAGGGGAGCTGTCACTTCAGAGCACGCCACTCACGGGCGGCTGTGCCTCGCAACAGCGGCGCCGCAGCAGGAGCCGATCACGAACGCGCCAGGGGCTGGAGCGTGACTCCCAAAACGAGCTGAGGAAAGGCTCGGGCACACGGAGGAGCCGGGAGAGCCGCGCTGGGAGAAGGGGTGAAGGAGGGACAGCGTGGTTCGCCATCACCCCACCGTGTATGAGGCAGTGCACGGTCAGTGGGGAGTGGGAGGCACCTCCAAAATGAAGGACCCAAGCGACACCCACAGTCTGCGTTTCTTTTTGGAAGGCCAAGCCGTGGCAGGGGTTATGGGGCAGCCTGGCAGATGAACCAGTCACCACCAGAAAAGTGAAGTACCTGCCATTGCACAGCACAAATGTCACCCAGCCGATGCTCCTTAAGAGGAAAGGTTCATCTGCCAAACTTCAGAGCCTTTCATCTGCCTGGAGAACATTTCCCACCATGCTGATACCAGAAGTTTCTGATCACATCAATGGAGTGTGACTACAGAGATGATAAGGGAAATGGTCTCACCCTCTAGCCAAACCCTTCGACCTGCCTGGTGCATCTTGTCAACTGTATCATATTTTGGGGGGAGTCAGGGATGCAGAATTACCTTCTCAGTCCCTGCAGGCAATCAACTTGCTCCCCGAACCATGAGATATGATTGCCCTTATTACTTTAGCTTGCATAGCAGCAAGCCTTGTTAATGGTCATAAAATTATCCAGTCCTTATTTAAATCCTACAGCCGTCTGTGTTTCAATGACCTCCTGATGGTCTCTGGCTTTGCTCCAGGCTGAAGAAGCATTAGAAGGACCAGGAAGGAAAAAGAGGCAGTGGTAGGATTAAAGAAAAAAAACCAAAACCAAAACAAGCAACAGTCAACAAAGAGAATTCAAAGTGAAACAGGGAATATTAAAGAGAGCTCAATCAGTCAGCTGGAGAGTTCAAAAAAACATAACCTGTCATGAAGAGAAGGAAGCGGCATCAAGTAAAATTAGCAACACTAATAAACTCATCAACACTGGAGCCTGGGCCAGGAAACAGCACAGGGAAGATGAAGGGGTTGGTAGAGGCTTGATCCCATGTTGGGGAAGCAGAAGAAGACTGACACAACCTGAGGGAATGTGCTTTGGCGGAGGAATGAGGTTTGGGTTGAGACAGAAAACATGAGCTTCTTCCGAGACATCCGGCAGCAAGAAGCTGCCTTTGTGCTCCTTAACTTACATGGCAGCAGTTTCTTTAAAGTGTGTTTTTCTTCTGTTTTGCTCCTTGTACTTGCTCTGAGGGAAAACACGCACAGAAGGAAGGCTGGAGACACAGACACCATGGGTGGAAGGAGCAGGAGGAGCCACTGGGGTGGCCTGTCCAGGGCTGGGCATTACCCAGTGATCTTTCTGGAGCAAGAATCTCTGCTTTCTTTTGGATAAAAGACCATTCCCCTGTCCTGTCAAATAACATCTTGCAAACCCCCAGAGTACCAAAAGATTTTACAATAATAATCCCCCAAAAGAGAAACAAGAACTGGAAAACCCCCAAGCAGCCGAGAACTCTTTTAATGTAACCGAGCTCCAACACAGATTTCCATCAATTTTGCAGCGAACCTGAGTCATGAAATTAAAAGTAGCATCAGCATATTTCCTATTAGCTATGGTTCCTTTTTCAGAACAGATCATACATTCCTACCCTATTTTTCTAGACACTTGTGTCAATGCGATATCATCAGATGCCGTTCAGTCTTTCCTCTTAGCCTGAAAAAAGCTTTCCTGTTGGGAAGGATGGGACTTTAATATTTAAAAAAGACTTCGTGAAAAAGCTTTGCTGATTTTTTATTTATTTATTTATTTATTTATTTAATATCCCTCCCATGATCAGAGTGGGTGCATTTTGTAGCTTTTAAATACCATGCAAGTTTTAGCAACGCTGCTATTAAACCCGAATCTGCTGTCACAGCAGGCAGCAGGAATGTGATTCACACCAGCACAGAGAGCCTGTTCCGTCCTCCCCAGCTCCTGTCCTTATCTACAGTCACCTGGCATCAGACACCATCTTTGTTTTCCCAATGTCTCTGAACAGCTAAAAGCTCCAACAGAACCAATCCTGCCCTGGCTGTGCCCTCTCCCACCCCAAGCAGCACAGCCCGACAGGGTCTGGCATCACCTCAGGGTGATGGAAGGCTCTTGCCTGCCACCCCCTGGGGTTTATTTTGACACATCTGCCCGTCAGCAGAACTCACACCACTCTCAGCTGCCTCTGAGCCCACCGCTGGGTTGGGAAGTGAAAAGGGCAGGTGCTGCTCAGCATTTGTTTGAAGCTAGGGGAAGGGAGCAATGGAGAACCGACAGCAAGGCCGGCACTGCAGCTGTTTGGAAACGGTGGCTTCTCCTTCCATCCAGCGCCCTGTTTCCTCCATCCATCCCCTGCTCTGCTCCTGCCCTTCACTCTCTAGGTACCCACCTCCATCATGGCTCCATGCTATTCCCCCTTCTCCTTCCCTTGTTCCTACAGTGTCACACGGAGAAGATCCAAAACTAACATCTACAAACTCCAAACTTCTCACGGCTCATCCCAGATGGGTTTCCCTGGTTCCTTCTCAAGCATCGCACGCTTCCAGGACAATGCAAACAACACGTCACGACACCAAGAGCCAGGAGACACAAAGCAGGAGCAAAAGGCTCCAGGTTCAGAGATGTGCTCTTAGGAGAGGCACAAATCTGGCAAAACCTGCCTTAGCCCAGAGCTCTGCTGCTTTCACGACTGTATGGCAGCACCCGACAGCTCCATGCCCGTTCCGTGTTTGCACGTGCACACAGATGGACAGGGCTGATTTGCAGAGGAGGGGGGACTCAGGAGCAGTTTGAGTGATGGGAAGCTCCAGGCAACACTGCAAACGAGACAGTGCTCTGACACACACACACGCTCCTGCAGCCATGCACCAATAAATCATATTTTACAGCCTACAGCACATAAACCCAGCGAGCGTGCACGGAAACCCAGCGAGCACACACACGCCTGTGAGAGCTCCCGCCTCTTCCCTCCACCCAACTGCAAATTTATTACCCAGGTCCCAAGATTTTCTAAAAGGGCTTTCCACAAACAGGGCTGGAGATTCGCAAGCGAAGAGCCAAACCCAGATGGGACTTGTGCCCTCACCTCCTGGGGTGGTGGCCACTGGGATCTCTGTTTGCACTGCCCTGGGGGGCTACACCCATGGAGGGGGGGTGCAGGGAGTGGTGAACACAGTTGGCAGTGCCTTTGATGGGCTGCCGAGCCCATATAGCTCATAAAGGAAGGAGCAATCACTGCGAAATTCAGTGTCACAGTTACTCCTTGCAGCTCCCTCACAGCTCAGACAAGCAGGATAATGACAGTGGCAGAGATGGGAGCTGCCATGGTGTCAGGTACAGCCGTAGGCTTGGGGCTTCATCCTGAATTCAGTGTTGGAACTAGAAACTGGGGAGTCTCAGCTCCTCTTCTCCGTCTCCCACAGGTGGCCCAAGTGGCTTTGCAATGGTCACACCTCCACATGAACAACTCCCAGGCTTCCACGTGTGAGCCTGAGACAAGTCAAGCTTCCCAAAAGTCCCAGTGTCACACAGTGCCCTGTGAGCTCACTGTGCAGCAGCATAACACCATGAGCAGGGCAGGGATGCTGCTGGCCAAAGCAGGACAGTCATCCAGCAGCTTCCCAAGCCATGGACAGGTGCTGCACCACGCCAGCACATCCAGCCGAGCACCCATCCTCACCACACGCCTCTCCCAGCCACGCTGCCGTATTAAACTTAGTTGAACAAATCAGTCTTGCTGGGAGAACAGGGAGCAGAGCAGTAATTCATGTCTCCTCCCCACCGGAGGCGTCTCGGAAGCCTACTGTGTGTTCTCTCCCAACTTATTATCCTTTCCCTCTCGGGAGGCAACTTTCCAACAGGCAGGACGTGTTTTCCCTTGTCGCTCTCTGGCATCGCTTCTCGCCTCACCTGTGTTTTGCTAAGATAGAGGGTTTATTGTAAACTTATTAATTACTTCATTTCTCCTGCAAGGAGCCAGGAGAAAAATTTTCCGCGGCAGGCAGGATCTGCTATTGTGTTGGCGGCGGAGCTGAATGCGGCTGACGTCATGATTCATTTTCCCCATGACTGGGGAAGGCGACTCTCCGTGCCACGCCGTGCATATGAATCAGGCAGCCTTCCCCTGGCACAGCATGCCCGGCAATCCATCTTCCACCAGGACTTCTTCAAGCAGAAGAGAACATGACAAACTTTTGCTACTGCGCTTCCCTGCAGAGAGGAGGGTTGGGGAGGTGGGGGCTGCAGCCTCCCCAGACCTCATGCTTGTCCCTCCACCTCCGATCAGGGGGTCGATAGCAGATGTTTTCCACGCCTGTAGACACATCAACAGGTCCCCAGCAAGCCTGGCCAGCCCTGCAGTCACTGCAAGTATCTCAGCTAACTTTCTAACCTGATCACTGCTACCTTCTCTCCAAGCTTAGGGAGGAAGTTCCTGCTGAAATCAGGAGGAAATCAATATCCACAGAAGTTTATAGCACACTGATTTGGTTTAGGGCAGCGGGGGTTGGAACTGGATGATCTCTAAGGTCCCTTCCAACCCAAACCACTGATGATTCTATAATTCCATGAATGAGACTTGCCTGGAAAAACAGAGGGAATGACGTCCTCCCTTTGCAAAGCACTACCAGCATCAGACCATTGATGTGCTTGTCCTCTACACGTGGGAGAGCACAGCAAGCACACTGTGCATCCCAAGTAAGAGTCACACACCCAGTTTGGGAAGTGACACTTTATTGTTATGACAGAAGAGCTACATCCATTATAACACAAAATGTCAGACTTATGGGGATGCTCCACCCTCCATGGAGGGCCGGAGGGGGGACACCTCCCAAAACAGATACCCACAGGGTGGTGGCAGGCAGCAGGCTAAAGCCACCAGCATTGAACACAGCCCAAACTGCTCCATTCCACTTTCTACAGTCCTGAGATAACCAAGAGCCCTAAAGCCTCGGTGAGGAACCAAAAGCACGGCAGTGACTGAGCCACAGAGGGGTCAACACAGGTACAGAGGCTTCAAATGGCCCTTTATGCTTATGCTTGTCTGCTGAGTGATGGCAGACTCAGGTCACTGCTATCTCAAAAACAATTTCAACCTTGCTGAGGGATGAGATGTTTCCAAGAGCAAGAGACTTTCCCTGGGTCTCTGTCCTTGGGGACAAGACCTTGACTCCCATTAGAAGAGGACAACCATGGGGCAGGAAGCACCAGCCTCATGCATGTTTTGTCTTTTTGCTGGGGCCCAGATTTGGGGGATACCTTTGGGAAAAGCTGTGAATGGTGATGCTGGGGCTCCTCAAACCAGCAGTTCCCACCGTATTCCCAGACAGATCTTGAGATTCTGGGTAGTGATGAACACATGGCCCAGTTCAAAGGCAGGGACTGGATCCTGGCACGGGAGAGCCCTGGGATGGAGCCAGACTTGCCCTCCCACAGGAGGAAAATTATGCTTTTTAGAGGAATTGGTGGGATTTGTGACTCAGCATGAAAGAAGGGGGAAGAAGGAGTTCCCTGCAAAACAGAAGCAACCCAAACCCACAAATTAAGGGTGGTGGACACGAGAATTTTTCCTTGCTACCTCAAGTGTCCTGCCCAGGAGGGCCAAACCCTGTCTGGCAGCTGGCAGTGGGACACTAAGCAATGGTCTGGCGGCTGAAGAGGTCGAGGGTGAGGGCGCTGAGGAAGGCTGGGATGCTGTCCTGGCGCAGCAGGTGGAGTTCGATGAGCTCCCGGATGGTTCGTGAGAACTCCGTTTCCAGAAGCTGCATCTTTCCACCGGACGAGCTGGAGGCCTAATGGGAAAGAAGAACAAGCCCATTAATACCAGAGGGTTTTAATTCACCTCCCGTGACACAGGAGCAGTGTCACCCTGAAGCCTCCTTTGGCACCAAGGACGCGCCACCTGTTTGGCACACGGCATTCCTGAGCCCTGCATTCCAGTGTCCCCATGCAGGTACCTCGTGTGAGCCTTCCCTGGTGACAAATGTGGTGATGGGGAGATGAGGGGTTAGACCATCCTGGAAAAAGCCTGTGCTGCCAGCACGGAACAGGGGTGCCCACCTCAGGGTCACTGTCACCAACCCCACCCAAGGTGGCAGGAGCTCTGCACAGGGGCTTTCTCTCCATGAAAACACTTATCCCTGAAGTCACACCACTTCTGCAGGAGGAAGCAGACCTGTTCCTACTTAACATAACTCCTTCCCAATGAGTACTGATCCAGCCTGCATCCCTAAAGTGTTTAAATCAGCCTGGCAGCACACAGCCGAAACCTCCAGAGGAATTATTCCAGAGATGCTCTCAAGAAAATAGGGAAACTCAACATGTGGGAAGACATTACAAATCTCCTGTAACATATAAAACAAGCAAAAAAAAGCTAAATGCAAGAGAAATAAGGAATGCTTGAAGCCTCTCCTGCCCCTGGAGGCACGAAAGCAGCTTGTTTATTAATAAACAGTAAAAACATCACAGTGCAAATGCTAATTTTTTTTCCCCTGCCATTTTCCTCTTCAAAATACTTCCATTCCTAATTGCTTTGCAGCTCTGCTTCCTGTCAGAGCCGAGCTGGGACAGCATGGGTGGTGCCAGGCACAGCCAGCAGCCCCCTCCTCAACCAAAAGATGCCAAGATCCAAAGTGGAGGAGTGCCAGGTGAAGGGAGAACATGGCTTTACCTGCTGAGAGCCCTAGGGAACCTGCTTCCTTCTGATTTCATGTTCCCAGCAGCCAGGCCACATTTGATTATGAACTTTCCATGTTCGGGTCACCTGGGATTGTGAGGAGCGTCAGGTCCAGAGGATGCCCCTGTCATCCCTGAGCCAGGCAGGGAATCCAAACAAGGCTTCCACGTGGGAAAGTGAATTAGCTTTTGTTTAAATCTTCATTTCAGCTGGGCTGTTTTTCAGCAAATCCTGTGCTTTGATCTGCTCCTTACTGGAGCTCCCTGATGCTTCCTGTGCACCTGAGGTACCACTGAGGGTACCCAGAGACCAAAGGGGGAAGCAATGGCAGATGAAGGAGCCGGTTGGAGGCGTTGGGAAGGACGTAAATCCCCATCCCATGCAGAGCCAGAGGTGCCATGCGAGGCTGTAGCACAGCAGCAAACACAGGGGCTGGGTGCTGTGGCAGCAGCACAGGTCTTACTTTGCAAATCTCCCCTGGATTCAGCTGCTGGGAAGTGCCAAATTTGGAGGGAGGTCCGAGTATTATGAATGCATCACTTGTGTTTCCAACTCTCTCAGCGCCGAGTTGGATTCATCTGAAATGGGAATTCAAGCTCTGTATGAAATACACAGCCTCCCTCGCAGATTTAAAACACTCTTTGGGCACAGAATTAATTTTCTAACAATTTACAAGCAAATCCATTAATTGGTTTACTAGTTTAATTAATTAAAGTAAATTCCTTAAGAAATCTAGCATCCAGTGCCAGACCATTTGCTTGTGTTTTATGACCTCAGAAACAGAGCAACATAAATGTTTTAAATTTCCTCTACTTTGAGCTCGCTGGTGTCGTGGGTGAAGGCTACATTTGAATATCTTCTCTTTTTTTATGAGATTAATGGTCGTTTCTCTCTACTATTCTTCATAACCAAAGTTTGCTCCTGCAGCAGAGGCAGAAGAATAATGTTCAGAGAAACTTATATGGACAAATACGTGCTTCTGAGAAGACTGCTATTTCCCACTGAGTTTTCTCAGCTGACAAGGGAGGCACCATCCTCCCTCTCACCCCCATGGGCTCTGTCTCCCCAGGAACTCCAAAAAATCAAAGAAAACCCCCAAATGCTTACAAACCCCAGACATCTCACCCAGGTTTCTTATGATTGCTTCCATAAGAGGCACAAGGCGAGAAGGCAGCCACTTGGAAAAAAAGCAATTCTTCCTCTGCCGGGAGATGTTTACATGTGAACTTAGAGGATGGATGCACTTGCAGTGCAGCTCATTCAATCTCACACTGCTTTTAAAAAAAGTGATAAACTTTTTTTTTTTTTTTCCCTAGGAGTGTTTTAAAATTGCTATCATTGTTACTTTTCTTATTATTTGTTTTTATTGCTTTTTTTCTTCACCCATCTGTTCATAATGTAGTATAGACTGGGATATACAGATAGATTTGCTGCTTTGGGTCCAACAGCGGGAGTACCTCTGCAGCCTGTGCTTTACAAATAAAGTGATTATATGAAATAATAGCAATATGTTCCCATTAATTCACAGGGTTTCTTTTCAAAAGGCAGCCTGCAGCCTGCCTGGTGCACTCGCTGGCAGAGAGGGAAGGGCCCAGAGCAGGAACAGGAGCGAGCAGGGGGTCGTGGCAAGGCAGGGGGATGCACAGGGGTGTGCAGGAACACCGAGGGGGAGCACATGTGGGGGGATGCTCTGCTGAGTGAATGCTGCAGGATCTGGTGTTTCACACCATTCTGGATCAATGTAGAGCATGCCCATGATTCCTGCTCTAAAAACTGGATTTATGAAAATAAGAAAGATGAAATTTCCAATGGTTCAAAGCTGCAAGGGCACTAGAGTCCTCCTCTTCACCATTCATAGCTAGGATTCCCTCAACCCATTTTTAATCAATTTTTTTTAATTAAAAAAAGTCTCAACCCTCAAAGGCAAACTCCTGGACACAACTGCTGCTGACAAGAACTTGCAGGTGCCAGCACAGATCAACTAATCACAGCACACTCCATGTAACACAATCACCATTTACTCTGCTGATGCATTCCCTAAAATTTAAAGTTTAGATGAAGCCAAAAGCCACCCCAGCCCATCTAGGAATAAAATCCAAAGCTGAGAGGAGCATAAACAAGTGTCACTGATCCAGTAGCAATGGGGTGAGAGACACCAGAGCACACTCAAGCCCAGCCCTAGCTGCTCTGTGCCCAACACTACTGGCATCACTGCTACAGTGTGTTGTTGCTCTTAAAGAGAGGGGTGAAAGAAAAAGCATCGACCTTTAGAGTCAAACCAAATACACGGGATCAAAGGAAAAGCTGGACCTGTGAATATCCCCATCCACCCCAGAGTCAATGCAGAGAGGAGTCAGTGCTAGAGGACACTTTGGAGACCACCATCACCCTTCACTCCCCCTTCCCCCTCTGCGCTGAGCCAGACAAGGGCAGTGCTTCACCAGAGATGTAAATATTCCCTCCTCAGCCTCAGTTTCCCTGAGCACAGAGCAGCCTGGGATGCTGAAGCTAAGCACCATGAGAATGCCATCTCTCAGGCACTCTGTACATAGCCCAGTATTGGTTTCTTCTAATTCATGGGAAAAAATCCGTCTGGCTCACTAAACTACCAAGATTCAGGTCTCTGTTATGTTTTATTCAGATCTCAAATACTTGCAAAAGGAAAGATTTCAGCTTTCACTAAGCTCTGGTGCCAGTTCAGTCTGATTTAAGGACTAAGGGGAGCTTTTCTAGAAAAGCAAAGGAAATCACTCCTTGCCCCGTGTTACTGCACACCCAGCCCTGCTGGGGTGGGTGGGATGTGACTCCGGTTGTAGATTTGAAGGGTGACACCCTGTTTGTCTCCTCACAGGCTGTGCTACCCCACAGCAACCAGATCAGGGGGCAGACCTCTCTACATTGAAAACCACATCAACACTGGTCTATTTAGCACAGAACAGCAGGAACTTGGAGGAGCTGCTCTGAGAAAGGAGCTGTTAGCACAACTGTTTCTTCAAGGGAATCAAGATCAGCAGCCGCCTGCCAGAAGGAAACATCATAAATCTTCCTCTTAACCCTGGAAACCGGTAAATTACCCAAGGCTTTATAGTTCAGATATACATGCAAAAATCTCTCAAATAACCACAAACGTGGTAGAAAAGCGGATTCCCCTCTCTGACAAATAAGGAGCAGACAATGCAGACGACGTGGAGGAGCAATGGGCATTCCCAAATATCCCTCTTTGGGGGATGGACCTGCAGCTGGATGAACCGGGCTCGTAGCACTGCAACACACGGACTGTAACAGGCTCCCTCAACTACTGCCACGTCAGTGTTACGTGTACAGGACTTCTGTCTGCACTGGTCCTGCTGACATGGCTCTTTGCACCCGTGCTGCTGCTGCACACAAGCCTTCCCTGAAAGCCAAGACCCAGCATTCCCTTCTCTGCTTCTTCCAGCAGCTGAGGGGGAGCTGTGTGAAAAGCGTGACAGCGTCTCCTTTAGTCACTCAAAAGGTACCATGGGATGGTTCAGAAGTGCACTCTCACCCAGGTACACTCTGGTTTTAGTTTCTGCTACACCCGTTTCCTCTTCTCTCCGACATATTTTGGTAGATAAAAACAATGGCTCCAAAAGTGCCACACACTATAAACTGGCATGCAGCGTGACTTTAATCACGCAAAGGATGGTTCTTGAAAAATACGGGTTGAGCTTAAGACCCAAGGTCATGTAGACCTTCAGACACTGGAATAGGACTGAAAAGAGGGTGGTTGCATGCCCCAGTGAGAGAGCTGACATGGGAGTGTGGTATCATGAGAAATTATGGAGTAGAAATGCAGAAACAGGGAGAAGAGGGCTTCAGCATTCTATACAACTTGAGGTTTCACGTGAAGTGAGGATTTTCTATCTCAGATTTCCACACTGAGAAAGCACAACTGCCTTTGGGGATGCAATCCATGCAGGACACATGTTCCTGCAACTTCAAACACACACCTCCAGTGCCGCAGGTGGAGTTCCTGAATGGGTTTTGGCAAGCTGACAACAGGGATGGTGGAGCTTTGTGCCAGGCACAGCAGGCGAAACAGTTGTGTCTCAGCTTGGGAACAAAGGAGGTTCAAACACCTCCACAGCGTGCGGAAGGATGAAGTCCTGGGCTTCGGCAGGGCTGCCAGAGCCACCCCTTGGCGTGGTGACAAACCTTTGCTTTGCAGATGCCGCTTGGCCACGCTCTGTGGTAGACAGTGCTTTCCAAGGCTAAGATGTATTAGGGGTCAAAAGGAGCAAGTGAATCATTGCCCGGTGACATTTACCCAGTGAATGTATCTTGAAGGCCCCATCTCATCTGCTCTGCTCCTTCCATAAATCACTGTCCGTGCTGTGTCCCCATGGACACCAGCTCCGAGCACACACAGCAACCAGTGCGCCGAGGGAAGGGGCACCACGGCTTCACACCCAACGCTCCACACAGAGCTTCTCCCTGCTCTGTGCAGGCTGCTCCAGCACTGTGGGCCATGCTGCGGCCTCCGTGCCCCAGTTCCCACTGCCTTGTCCCTTCTCCTTGTGGTGTTCCCCACCCTACCCTGAGGAGCGCTGTGCCATCCACTCCAGCGTGGGTTACGCACATCTCCCCACCACATCGATCCCTTCGGCAATTTGCCTTCATCACGTGAATCCCGCAGACCTCCTCCTCATGTGGGGCAATCACTCCCTCTTCCCAAAGCCTTCACGTGTCAGCAGAAGCCCTCAGGGTTGGCTGTTCCACCCGATCGCCTCCCGAAAGCTCAGCAGCTCTGTTGCTGTGTGTGCCTCGGGGCCTTGGGCACACTGCTGGTCCTGAAACCCCCTCAACTCCCTGACACCTTCCCCATGGCACCCACGGCCTCCCGATCACCTCCCGAAAGCTCTGCAGCTCTATTGCTGTGTGTGCCTCGGAGCCTTGGGCACACTGCTGGTCCTGAAACCCCCTCAACTCCCTGACACCTTCCCCATGGCACCCACGGCCTCCCTCAGCACCCACTAACACACACAAACCCTGCCACAGCCCAACAAACCTATTTGAAAATTTCTTTTAAGAAGCTGCTGGCTCTGACCTTTAAATGAGAAAATCCTTTTGTTTCTGCCTCTTGCTTCAGATACTGAGATTTTTCTAAATGTCAAAGGCCGCCTTGTCCACGTGCAGATGTTGAGGGGGGAAGCAGTGATGCCAAGTGGGCTGGCACCCTGTCTCTGGGCCTGTAGAGCTCAAAAATCACCACCTCAGATCACCCCAGACAGACAGACAGACGCAGGGCAGCCCACCATGCGCAGAGCCAGCCACAAAACTGGAGTGCCCAGAAGCAAACCAAGGAAAATATGTGTGTGTGTTTGTGTGTGTGCACATGCAGAAACTGCCTGCTGAAGTTATAACAACCCAAACACGAGGTTCTGAGATTTAATTGCTCCAACTTGGCTCTCTCGGGTGATGATATCATTATCAAAATACCCCAGTTGAGTTATGCCTCACCAATCAATCTCTCCCAAGCATCATGCACTGTTCAAATACCAGGTCCCCAGGTAGCTGCTAAATCACTTTAATTACAGGCCGTTCATTTAAAATTAGGGAAATATTAAGGAAAGAAAAAAAAAAACAACCAAAAACCAACACAAAATTGAACCACAAGACGTGCTTATGGCTGGAAATATTTATGAGGTTATTTAGCAAACTGTTTACTGGTTTCCTTCTTTTATTTCATGGTGACTGGCAGGTTCCAGCTGGCCTGACAGGACGCCTGCCCATTGCGGCTCCCGCAGGATGTGCAGCACTTCATCAATCAGGTCACCTCCCTTTCACAAATGACCATTCCTTGTCTGCAGCAAAATTCCCCCCCCTTTAAAATCCTCATTGTAACCCAAAGAAGAACAGCACTTCTTTATAATAATTGTTTCTTGCCAAGACCTCTGACCTCTGTGTCACCAGCTTGGTATATAAAGTGAATTTATGAGGCAGACAGGGATGGATGCCTGTAAAGGGCCTTCCAGGAAATGTAATGAAAAAGCTGCTTTCAGCTGCTGAGCAAAGAAAAGCAAATGCCTGGCAATGCCAAGAAGAAAATTGAATACTGGGATGGGGTAAGTGAGAAACAGCCCTGTGTGCACTGAGATTTATAGCAAACATTTCCTTTCTCTTTCTTATTATTCAACACTGAGATGAACCACAACCCCAGATTGTCTTTGGAACAAGAGGTCAGCTTGTATACTTCCATCTTAATCAGAAACATGACCCAGGCACCGTGTACAGGAGTGATGGGGTCCTGGATGCTGCACCAGCTCAGCAGCAAAGGAACGCAGAGCGGGGTGTGCCGCGCCAGCCTCTCCCCACAGCTCCCTGTTTTGATCTAGGTGAGCTCTCCTGCACCTCATGTCAAAAATGAAACACGAAAACGAGCAGGGACATGTGCTGAAGGGCTGCACCCCTCTCCACGGGGGGAACCTGCTGGGGGACAGGGCTCTGTGCAGCAGAGGGCGAGTCAGCACCTTCTTTCAAAAGGCTTCTCCTACAGGTTAATGCCCTTTAGACTGTCAAATGCGATGCCATAAAAATAAGATCAAAGGTTTTAAAATAAGGGAAGCATATTTTTTGATTCATACTATTACTATTTTATATCTGAATATTCCTATAGAGCTTTTCATCCTGGAAGACAGGTCTTTGAACTGCTGTGATTTCACCTATCACTGAGGAACAACCCCCGGGGTAAAATGTGACAGCTATTATCAGGGTGCATTAATGTTACTGAACAGTTCAGGACAGACAGAGACAAATATATCCAATTTAAATCATAGGTTTGAAGAACTACTGCTCAGCGTGGATTAATACCCGTGCATTTTCCAAAAGTGCTTTGAGAATTTTCAGAGAACAAGTGCTGAAACTAAAATTCCCTGTCTCATCTGTAGGATTCATTCAGGCTCCCATCATTATGCTCCATATTGAACATTGTCAAAGAGGGAAGATGGCAACGTAAATGACTCACCCATAGCATCTACTTTTGTATCCACAGATTCCGATGGGATGTCCAAACCAGCCACCAAGGAGACTCACCCTGTGGAGATTTGCTGAGGTGATACCTAAAAATGGTTCCACTGAACACATGGCTGGTGAGAGTAAATCACAGCAGACTACTCACATCACAGAGAATGGAAAATCACATGGGATGTCACTCTAAACTAATACTGGCAGCCGGCTGTAGTCGGAGCTTGAGGTCATAAATTATAAGTTTTTAACAGACTCAGATCTGCTAAATAGTGTTCACCAGCCAAATATGCTTATAAACATCAAGCACGAAGGAGTAGAGATGAGAACAAGGCACAGAGCTCACAGAATTTTTCCAACCCCATTCCATATAAAAACCCAAACTACGACATTAAGCCTTTAAAGCCAGTACCTCCATAAAACCTCAGGATCTTTACAAATCACCGTCTCTCCTTGATGCACAGGGAAGCTGTGCCAATCCCCCAGCCATGGCTAACTCTGACCTACAACAAATCCCTTCGGAAAGGGCAGCCAAACGCGCGGCATCCCAACTGCTGTCACACCACGCGCGGCAGGGCTGGACCGCTCCAGCACCCCGGCTGCAGCTTCCCAACCATCTGCGAGGTGACCGTGTTGGACTGGTCAAGCTGCAGAATGAGTAGCTAACAAGCATTAACAACATCTAGCCCATGTGTTCTGCCTAGTAAAATGCCAACCCATCTGTCTGTAACACCAGCGACTCTGTAGAAGCCATATGCAGGAGAGACATAAATTAGGGAGAGAAAAATCTCCCGTTACTTTCTCTGCAGTGACTCTGCAGTTGTCGCTGGGAATGAGAGGGACTGGGTGTTTTTTAAGTTCTGTTTTCCCAGCCAAATCTCGTAGCTCTCCAGCCCTGCCATGAAAACGCAGTTTCTGGTCTGCAGAAACTTGTTCTGACCCCAGTGAACAAGGTCGGGCACAAAGAGAAAAGTAGCTGCAACTCAAACCAGGTTCCAAACCGCTCCCCCAGGAGAGCCAGAAGAAGACAGACAACTTGAGGGAGATACCAGGGACTGGCAAGTGAACCCAGCACACAAGAATCCCTCAGTTAGGCAGGGAGCTCATTAACCAGCCAAGCTGCTTATCACATTCTACTTCATCTCCCTTGCTAGAAGCTCTCCGAGCTGGAAGGAACAGAGGAGCAGTAAACCAAGAACATGGAGTTTCTGGAACATGAGAAGGAAGCACCTGTGGGAGAAATGCAAAAAAAAAAAAAAAAAAAAACCATCTGTGTGGGCTGTAATTAAGAGACGGCCT
Source organism: Machaerirhynchus nigripectus (assembly GCA_013397975.1). Lineage (NCBI taxonomy): Eukaryota > Metazoa > Chordata > Aves > Passeriformes > Dicruridae > Machaerirhynchus > Machaerirhynchus nigripectus. The sequence goes on along the minus strand of VZRQ01006475.1, from coordinate 1,496,638 downwards.
GTTCCCAAGGCAGGGACATACTCCACTTGTGAACTGCAGCCGGGAGCATGAGGTCTGTAAGAGAACACGAGCAGCAAAGTTTGCCAAACCCTGCATCAGTGAGAGACGTCTGGAACCACAGAGAATGTTGATGGCAACTTTTGCAGCTGCGGCATTGCCTGGGAGATAGGCACCCGCTCCCCAGAGCAAACCACCGCTCCCCAACCTTGCTGCAGCCTTCATCCCTCACTGAGCCACACCAGACACGCGCCGTTCCACTGCCTGGCTGCTCCTGCTTCATGGTCCTGCTCAGAAGCCTCTGCTTTCCTGTCTCTGGATTAATGCAAATCAGCAGAAAAAGCCAAGACTCCCCTCTGAAGTGCCTGCATGTGACACAGAGTGAAAATAGGTCATACAGACTTCAGGACTCACCAGCTGCTAACTGGAAATGAACCCCTGAGTTTGGGAGCTGGGCATCTCTCCTTGCATGAGACAGAGGGAGAGTGCCTGGGGCTGGGAATGGTTAAATGAGCAGAGGACACACGCCTGGGAGGCACATCTGGAGTGACTGTTACTCCACCACACTGCAGATGCCATCACATGATTAACACATTTATCCCCATCATCTTTTTGGTATCCTTCTGGAAGCCTTGCCATAAGCATGGTGGATGGAGGGCTAAAGAACTTAACAAGATTCTGTGATCAGTAATGGCTCAAAGGACTCTAAGTGATAAACTTAATGACAAGCAGACAGTTAGACCTTAGCTCTGTGGCTGAGGGATGGGACAGTATATGGAGCATGCCCACTCCCGGCTCATTGAGTTTGCAAGGCTTGTGGGGGAAGGAGTAACAGATGGACCTGATGGCAGATTACAGCTGAAATTCTCACCATGTTTATTCATTACCCTCTCCTAGCTCTTGTTTGTCATAGTCTGGCACCCCGGGCTAAAACGCAGGTTCAAGCCTTACATCAAGGCAATTGGTGACACGTATTAGTCACCTCTGCGCAGAGCCAGCGCTGCGCGGATCAAAGCCACCGCTCATCTAAGGGCAAGAAGAATTGGTCAATAATTACCCCTCCCTGTGGGACCGTGCGACTTGCTTACAGTTATGATTTACCAAAGTGGAATTTAAGTGTTGGCTCTGGGAATAACATTAGTGGCCGTTGCAACATCAATAACCAAATGCCACAGTGTTAGCGTGAGCGGAGGAAGGTGCTTTCACTGCTCTCGCTTTTTTGCTGGCTCACATTTTCTTCGTTTTTCTTCATTTGAAATCGCTGTCATCAGCACGACTGTCAGCAGGACCACAGTAAGCCTGAGCTGTCAGTACCCAGAAAGTCAAAGAAGGAAGTTGATTCTGAACATGCAAAATGATTTTCTTGTGTCCTCAAGAATGAGTTTTTAACCCTTAACAGCTCACAACCCCGCTGTGGGGAAGCGCATTTCTCAGACTGCATCTACAGCCACAAGTAGAAGTTCATACTGAGAAGAGATGTTATTATTTTTTAAATGTGATCGTTTCTTTCTCAGCTTCAAGACTTCTGAGTTCATGGAGCTGATGGTTACCAGTAATTCTATTTGTGGAGTTACTCAACCAGACTTGTAGTCCACAGGCAGGAAACCTTGAGGAACAAGATAAGGAAGCCAGTCAGCTGGCTTGTGCAGGTTGGGTACATCCAGCTTTCTTGAAATGGGCTTTTAATGGTAAAACCCAAAGTGAAACAAGGAGACAGGACTCCTCTCTCCTTGAGCAGGTCTGATCTCACCATATGAAGAAAGCCCATGGCTCAAGAGACAGAGGTTGCAGCTAAGGAGTGAATAAATAGGAAGATTTCAGTATTCACTGAAACAGCAGGAGAAATTCTACTGTATCCCTTGGGGGGACACTCAGCCCTTTGGGCTACGACACACTTGCTGAAAGCTCCTGCTGTTGCCGCCTGTGCTGTCACTTGGCACTAACCTCCTGAAGAACATGGCAAGACAGCACCGCTGGTTCTCATGTCTGGATGAACATGCTCCTCTCCCCGAAGGGAAAAGGAGAGGTTTTGTGTTTAGCAAGTGCACCATGTTCGAGCAACCTCCGAGGAATCTGCCTGGGGCCCCAGGCCTCCCCATCTGACACACATCTGACTGGTTGTCTCTTCCTGCTGGTGTTCTCCCACTGATGTGCTGCCATCCGCCAGTCAGCTCCTCTTGCTGCAAGTGCAGGGGGGGAAGAGATTTATGCAGACACCATGTATGCAATTATGAAAACAGAAGACAAGACACCCGGATATCACACAAATTGATGCATTTTTGCTGGCAGGCTTTTTGCATGATCCGGTAACAGCTGTCACGCTCCAGCTTCTCTCATCTGAGCTCCGCTACCACTTCAGCACCCTTCCACATCCTTTAGGAGGGCTTCCTTCCCTTCCTGGTGCTGCCTGCTCCAGATGCCACAGCAAGGCGGGCAGTAGCGTGGGATGCAAAGGGGAGACAGCACGGCTGCTTTCATAGCAGCACTAAAATGAAATGTTCACTTCTTTAGGCAAGATGCTGCTCATTAGCAATGACCTCAAGGCATGCAAGCTGCTCAACCAGCAATCTCCCCCACTCTGGAGCTCTTTAAAATTTGCCCTTTTCCTGTGCCAAGTCTCTCGGCAAGCTTCCCTAAAGCCCAGTAGTGATCTGCAGAGATACACACGCATTGCCCAGTGCTTTCTGGAGGAAGGTGGTTCAGGGGCTTTCTGGAGAAAGGGGAGCTGGTATGGGGCTTGGCCTTCATGTCTTGTTCCCTACTTAGCATAGCATTAAGGGAAGGAAGGGACAAGCCTACAAGTTTCCCTGCCAAGTCAGCTCCTGCTGTGAACTCTAAAGCCTGGGAGCCTGTCAGTGCCCACATCCTCCTGGTTTTCAGCACTCCATGTTATGCTTGCTTTTGTAAATAGATTTAACCTTTCTAAAATTAACAACAGAAGAGAACTTCTTTTGGCAGAACACCAGTTTTAGAAAGATGGAGGAACACAACATTTTCCAAACACTTGAAAACTGCAGACTGAAGATACGTGTTAGTCTCTGCAGTGCATGCTGGTTTAGCTCATTATTCTGAATGCTAATACATTAATAGATCCTCTCCTGATTAACGGCTGCACTAGGCTCTCTTTCTAGGAACACATATGGCTCCTTCTTGCCACAATATTGGAATAGAGAGCCAAAATATTTAAACACTGACACTAATAAAAGATTTTATCACCCCCATCCTGATGTAAATAACTCAGGCTGGAGCCAGCTCTTATCTCTATATGCCTATCTTTCAAGAAGTTCTTAATCAAATATGAATGAACTGGCTGAGGCCCATTTGAAGGAACTGGGCTGTCTGTGGTTACAACGCTGCAGCAGCAAAGCTGCTGTGACACCCTCTCACCCCACAGGATGCTCTGGGTCTGGCTGAAAGAAGCACATACTTGTTGGGGTTTCAGACCCAGGTGTGTGTGCAGGGGCTGGTTCTGCCTGCAAGGAAAGGGAACACGTTTTTTTCTTTCCCCACACCTGCAAGGTTAAAATACTGTCCTGAATTGAGATGATTTTCAGGGGACTCCAAATGCTTCTCCCCCAGATGTGTACACTCAGCAACATTTATCCCACCTGCTGAAGGACATGGGAATTACACAGCACACAGCCCAGGGGGTATGGTAAAAATTCTGGTAGTGTACATTGGGCTTGTTTGGAGTTGTAGGTCAATTGCCAATACAGAATTGCCTAAAAGATCTGTTCCTCCCTCATTTTTTCCCATGCTGTGCCATTACCTTTCCTCTCTGCTGTATGTCCTGCACTAATCCTACCTGTCTAGTGCTATCAGCTGCTAAAATAAACAGCAGCTCCTACTTTGTGCTACTTGCCATGCTGTTGATCAGACCTGTCACAGGCTAAGAGTGACACAACCTGACTGCTAGCAAAACCCTGAAATTAAAAAAACCTCTTTCTACATTTCAACGAGTGAGACCTGCAAGGGGAAGGACTTCAGGTTTGTACTCCAGAAAACATTTATCACTACAGAGCTGAAACATGGTGTGAAAATAAAAGCCCTCAAAACCTGCTTTCACACATTCCCCAGCGTGCCCAGAGGTGTTCCTGCTATGACCCACCTAACAATGCTCTTGAGAATTGTTTTCACAAGCAAAAAATACAAACAGAACAGCAAAGAGTCAGGAAGTATTTCTTCGAATGCCTCAAATCCAGGCTGTGCTCTAAATACATTGTAGAAAGAGCACTAATATATATTCAGATGTTACAGAAGGCCACAGGAAAAGATCTCAGCAAACACTGGACTGTAATACAGAGCAGGTCCTGACTTAGGTGTCGGGATTATTTGAGATCACTGACCTCGTCCTGCTCAACCAGACTATTTTACAACTCAATTACATTTATTTCTGTATATATAAATGTACATGAGATACTTAACATTCTTTCTTGTGCAAGAACCAGACAGAAAGCAGAAGATGCAGATGAGAAAACAAGCAGATGAGCTCCCTTGGAGGTTTCATGGACAAAGAGTTTAAACGAAGTAATTTAAAACCAGAAAGAACCTCACAAACAAAGTGCTTCTAAGCATCTCATTTCACTTGGTTGTTTTCAACTACACTTGAAAAAAAACCTCAGAGGGAACCAAACCACTTTAGCTGCTGCTTCCTCATTCCTGATGTCCTCTGGAGAACATCACCAACCTTTTTTCCTACCAGTTACACACCAAAATTTCTAGAACAAGTAACTATATAGCAGTGAGGAGAATTGAAAAACATTATGTAGTCATTGCTTGTCACACCTCTGAAGGGCAGGGAAGCACCAGCATGGCCTGAGAGTGACAGACAAGAAGAAATGGGCTTCCTATGCCATCAGAGCAACAAAGAGCCCAAAGGACTCCTGTGCTGCAGAAACCAGAGCTTTCCCAAACCCCAGGGCTGAAGGGAACGTGCGAGATGTGGGACTCAATTCTGCAGTAACCAATCCCGAACTCGGTGGCACGGTGCGGGGAGGGAATGCTTGTAATAAAGCCAGCAGTGATGCCCAGGCACCTGCAGCACCCCCTGGGCACAGTCCCAGCCAGGGCTCAGCCTGCCTGGGAAGGGCCCTTCAGTGTGGACAGGGCTATTCCAGCCCAACAACCAACCCATTCATCCCCCTGACTGCTTCATTCAGGACGAGCTGACACATCCTTCCCACAACAGAACCCTGCAAATGACTTTATTTAACCAGGAAAACAGATTTGTGTTGTTTCTAAGGACAAACTAATCTAGTTTTGGCTGCAGAGGGCCGAGCTGGGCCCCTCTCCGTGCCAGTAAAAGCATTGGGATTGTGGAGGAAACTTAAGAGACTGTGTTTACTCTCAGGCTCCCATGGATCATAACTGAACAGAAAAAAAGGGCTCACACAGCACAGCAGATCAGGCTGAAACTGTAAAGGAGTTCAACACTTTGGAGGCTGTTTCTCTCAAGCTCTCAATGAATTTTTTTGAATTTAGCGAAAGATTTCCCACAGTTTACTGGTCTGCAGTGAGAGTGAGGCATTTTGGGGAGGGAGGATCATGAAGCAGAAGATTTCATCGAATCACAGAACAGTTTGGGTTGGAAGGGACCTTGAAGATCATGCAGTTCCAGCTCAAGTGGGATGCTGCCCACTAGATCAGGCTGGTGAAGGAAGATGCTAATCTTTATTATTTTGTCACTTTTCAGCACATACTTGGTCCCAAATGTGGCTGAGCTCTGCCCAAAGATGCAAATATGTTTCTGTGTTGGAGGTTCCTGCCTGTGTGCTTCAGACAAAAGGGAAATGGGGAAAGAAGGCCCCAGAGAAGCAATGAAAAGTGCCCAGGGTCACAAAGCAGGTCAGCAGCAGAGGCAGGAGCCATGGACAGCTCCTGCAAGCCCCCCAAAAGACCCAGGCTGTAGGGAAATCTCCGCTCTCTGGTGCAAAGGCAGAGGCGGCTGCAATGGCATGGATTTATCCTTAAGTTGCTATGCAGGGAGGCACAATTCTTTACTTTATAGTGCCCAGTTATTTAACCTTAATGCCCCACTGACATTATTTTTTTGTATGGAACGTTATATATGTGTCTGTGTACAAATCTGCAACGTATAAACAGCACGGATCAGAGGTGACCTTTGAGTTTGTGCATGTGGAGATCCATACAGCATGAGGGCTAGCTGGCAGGACGAAGTCATTAAGATGTGTTCTCATCTAAACTTACTTATGAATTATTTGTAAGCTATTTTCTCCCTTATTTTGCTACAATACCCCCACACACTCACTCACCAACCAGTAAAAATAGCTTACCAGTGAATACATGTTTCGGAAGTCTGCCTGTTTTTCCTTTGTGCTGCAGCTGCTGTTGCCATGCTGTCGTTGCTATGTTTTCCTTTTTCTTTCTTTTTCTTAAGAAGGGAAAAGTAAAAAAAAGAAAAATCTATTCCCTAAACATGCCAGACTCAGTTCGTGGAACAAAATACCTGTGGTAGAGCCTAGAGGAATGTAACATAATCTGGCTGAAAGAGAATAGTTTATGTGTAGAAGAAAGCCTTTTTGACACTAATATACAGATTCTTCTCTGAAAGAGTTAATGAAACCACAAATATTATTTAGATCAGGTAAAGATCACTAAAAAAGAGTATTAATATGGTTACAAAATGGTCAGGAAAAGGTAAAACTCCATGCTGAATAGGTTGATAAGGAGGTAGAAGGTAGAGGGGGGAAAAAAAAGATTTAAAAGAGTAGATGTGGCCAAGTCTCATCTGGAAGACAAGACAATGAAGTTGCTCAATAAGCATGTTAAAACAGTTCTTAAAGCTTGAAAGCTAAAATTTGTCTCCGTGGGACAGCCCTGAGAAATACAAATGCTCTTTCCAAAGGCTGCAAGTCCAAGGTGGAAAACTGGGTTCTGGGTTGTGGGTCCCAGGCTGCTGCCTTCTGCCTCTGGTCCCTGCATGAAGAGCAGGCAGAGCTTGCCAGGCCGGGGTTGGGGCTCAGCAATTAAGTTCTGAAAAGACAATTTGGGTTGCCCATTCCTCCTCTGTCTCCCAGCTCCAGAGGAACTTGTATGATTCTCCTACCCTCAGTCCCCTGCCAGTCTCCGTGGAGGACTGTGGGGAAGAGCTGGCAACGTGATGACAAGAATCAATACTTTCAGCCCAAAGACTGATGATTTAGAGCACAAAACTCCCCTGTGAGACGGCAAAATGACTTGGGTTGCTTAGGAGTGTGGAGAACTGTGAGGGACCAGGAGGACCTGTGAAATTTGGGTCACTGGGCAAAGCTACAGCAGAAGAAATTCGATACAGACAAGTGCAATGTAGCGTGTGTTGTTCTGCCAATTTAAAGGACTCTTAACATGCTGATGTGTTGGAAATGATGTAACCTCTCAGAAAAATAAAAAGCCAAGTACCACCATGGCCAGCTTCTAGACAATTTCTCAGTGTACAGTGTCACTCAAAACATCAAGTAAAATGTTGGAATAAAATGTGTTTGAAAACAAGGCTGGGAGTGCCATGTCATGGTTTTATACAAGCTGAGAGCATGTCCTCTTCTCCTGAGCAGGGAGTCAGCCTTGGTGAGTTCAGTACAACACGAGGGCAAAAGATAAATTAGGTTTTCCTTGTTTGAGGCATGTGTTGTTTAACCTGCCTTTCTTCTCATCACTGACTGCATCCCGAGGTCACTGGGAGAAACGTCAAAGGCTGCAACAATTCACTGCAGAATTAAGAAAGCCAATAGTAAACAGAGGATGGGCAGCGTGGTGAATTCTGAGTCAGATGTTACACCAGAAAAGAGACTTTTTCAGGTACTCTTCAGCCATTACCCTCCTTGACTGAGGTGGGTGAGAGTTACAAAGCACAGCTGGATTCAAGATGCCCCTTTCTCTTTACGGAGTTTGGCTGCATTAGCTGCCATTTTTCTTCATGGAAAACCATGTTTCCATAGGTCAAAAAACCCCCAGCCCTGACCTGTGTGGGGCAGGGGTGCTACTCCTGACTGTGAGCTTAAAGCACAGCTCGATCAAGACCGGTTCTGCCATTCACTGCCTATTAATTACTCCTGCCTTTACCCACATCCCGTCAGCCCCAGACTTTGGGGTCTGACAAAAACCCCTTTCCATGAGGACTGCCACTTCCAGCCAAGCCAAAGAAATCACACAGAGCTACGTAGTCCCATGATTAAGTGCTGTGAGTCAGGAGCTTCCAAGTTTATTCCTCACTTTGAGTCCCAGCATGAACTACACGAGTAGCATCATTTCTCTGCATCTCAATATCCTCACCCTCCACCAGAACTAATAACAACTCCTCCACTGAGCAGCCCTGCTGTGAGAATCAATCGGTATTTGTAAAGGCCTTTGAGAAATGTAAGGCACAGTCTGTATGTGAAAATTATTGATATGATTCATTACCAGGCATTCATACTCTATTTATGCAACTCCCAGTCTATTACTAAATATATTGTCCATTTGAATATTGAAATCACTGCTGCTGGTAATTTCTGCTAATGTTACACTGGTCTTTCGGAGGTAGCTTTTTTGACTTGAATGGGAGAATTGTGGAGGCAGTGAAAAGGGGTACAAATGCCAGAAGAGGAATTTAAGAAAGGACAACAGCTCTGTGCAGGCTTCATGGAAAACAATAAAAAAATCCATTTAACAAATAACTTTGTGCTAACGCTTTCCTGATTCCTCTTCCTGTTCTCTTTTTTCCTCAGCTGAATTTGTGTGAAAATCTGATCTCCATCAGCCTGTGTCTGCAAGATGAAAAGGAGCAAACTTGAGTGCATTGTGTCTCTCCAGACAGACCTCACACACGAGCTCGGGTGATGCCTGAGACCCTCTTTGTGACCTTTTCAGAAAGCGAGGATGCTTCATCCAAACCTTCATCCAAACCAATCCAAACCATCATCCTCCAACCCTCAACCACCAGCTCCAACTTTCCCCTGCCTTTTTCTATGCCATGCTACTGAAAGCAGCAAAATCTGGGACTGCTCAGAGAGTTTCTGAGAAGAGAGAGCGTATGTCTATACATTACATATTTATTCACACACTGAGACATGTTCTCACTCCCGAGACACACACGGTATGTTCCGACTTTCTCACTCCAGCATGTTTTGCAAATCTCTTCTCCACCCCCTCTATTCCCTTGTTTCACTTTATCAGTATCTTGTTTAAGGGGAATGCTGCTTACTGTAAACTGGAAACATTAACATCAGGTCAACAGACCATTTATTAAGACGCAGCTGTGGGACAGGGAGTGATGGGGCACAGATATTTTCCTGGCTCAGCTTCTTTTCCTTCCAGTTGGAAAATTTATTTTCTTGCTGTGATCCTTCTACTCACTCTTGGTGCTGACAAAATGCTGCCAATATCCGTAGTGTGGGAACTCGGGGACGATCGATATTTCGTTTGAATCAAATACAATGATTTCCTTTTGTTTGTTTTGTTTTCAAAGCTCAACATTTTGCAATTAAAAATGTCAGGACATGGGGAAAATTGAGGTGAGGGTTCTTCTGTGAAAGGTAGGAGGGAGCAGCACAGAAGTAGAAACCAGAGCAAACCAGCAGTGAAGCCAATAGAAATCTGCTGCGTCGTTTCTTCTTCCTCTTAATACATTTTTTACGAGAAGTGAGATCTTTGATTACATTTTTGATTAGGAGAGACAGGCATTGCCCTGCCCAGTGCACAGTTAGAAGGAAAGGAGCCTTTCATGTTCACAGATATCAGACATCAAAACAGCCATTCCCAACTCTTAAAAGGATCAGACAAAACGGCAGCTCAAACTGTGCCAGGGTACTTTGGTGCAGGCAGGTTCCTGGTGGAAGGCATTCTCAGAGCTGTAAGAAATCCTGTGGATGCTGACACTCCTGTTGAGTGCGGGGAGAAATACGGGAAATTTCTCCCAGAGAAGCCCAGGACCACTGTAAGGGCGTTTCAGAACAAGCAGGCTGAGCGCCATGACAGCCAGGCTGCAAGGAGAGCTGCCAAAAAGGAGCTCCTGGTTGTAAAGAATGGGTAGGTGCTCCATCAGAGGGTCCGGGTAGGACAGCTGAGCGGGGAAAGCAGCCAGCAGAGCACAGCCAAGAGCGGGATTGTGCAGATGAATTACATCTCTCCTTCCCAAAGACTCATGGGCCTACTGAAACTCCCGGATATGCTGATGCCCAGGCTGCAGGACAAGAGCACTGACGACCAGCTCCACCCTGCAACACAACTGGTCTCTGTCTTCAGAGCTGCAGAACCCCAGTGGCATCCCTGGTTTAGAGGTCAACTTGACACCCTGACAACCTACAACAGCTGAATTGTGTGCACAAGAGATCAGACCTCTGATCTTGCACATCTCCAGTTGAATACTAACAATGGCAACACGGTGTCCCGGCTTATCCCTCACCACCACTGCAGATGTCCCGTCACCTGGCTGTGGGATCTGCAAAGACTCAAAGGCTGAAATGAGACAGGACAGGAAATCAACCCATGGATTCTTTCAGAGTTCAGTTCAGCCTGGATTCAAGCACCTCCTGCCACAGCTTGCCAGTATGCATTACAGAAGGAAAAACCCAAATCCTTGACAATTTTTCAAGGTCCAAAGCAGGTTTTGTCTAGGTTGGTGGCAAATATGATGCCCATCTTCCCAGAATTTGGCTCAGCTGTGCAAACAGCTGTCCTGAAAGCATCGGCTGCGCCTGAAACTAACTTGGATGCTACTTCAGACACCTGAACCCTCTCCATGTGTCCCCAGTGCCGAATACTGACCCTCAACCACTAAATGGACTTGCTGGTGCAGAACTAGTCCTATCTCATCAGGTGTAAGTCTGGCCTCCGGCCTGTTTCTAGTCTTTCTCTACAGAGGAGTGTCCTTCAAAGCCTTGCAGCATCACTTCACCTCCTCCATTGTCTTCTGTATTCCCTCCAAGTCAGGATATCGTACAGAGAGAGCATTGGGACTGCACAGCCACCGACTCCAGGACACCATCCAGTCCAGCCTGTCTCTGTCTGTGGCCTCCATCTGGCAGCAATGATCCAAATGGCATTAAGCTGACTCCACGCTCAGACTGATAACAAACGTTGCAATGGACAATTGTTCCTTCTACCAAGGCTGCCGCAGATTTTTATCCGCTTTTTCCCTTCTAATACAGCAATAATGCCAGACTGAGGGAGTCTGGAGATTCCCACAACTCACCCTCAACGGTGCACTGACACCCAGCCCTACATCTACATTAAGGATGAGCAGAGCCATCACTCAGATGCCGAGTGCCAGGGTAAGGCAAGTGCGTGGATGACAAACAGCTGCCTCCAGCTCAGGACAGACACTGCAGAGGTGCTGCTGGAAAATTCAACCCCATCTTCCACTGAAGTGCCGTATCTATCAGGGAGATGAATAGCCCTTATTTCCTTCTGCACACACGTCTGCTACTGATAGCACCAGCAGCGGCTGTGAGCATCCCTTCTGCTGCTCCGACCAGCCAGGAGGTCACAGCCCTTTCACTCCAATGCAGGCTTAGCTCGTGGGATCCCAGCCTCTCTTCCAGAGGGTGTAATTCACAAGCACGCTTCCCAGCTGGATCAGCTCGCAGCAGCTTGTCCACTTAGCACAGAGGCAGGTGAGAACACGCTGTACTCCAGTGCTGCCTTGTATTGGCTTGTCATTAAACAGCAGATACGCTGCCATTGATTTCAGTTAGATTTCTGTTCCCAGCAAACTCTCTAGAAACACTTATCCCAAAGCCTGAAGTGCTCCTGAACACACGCCCTCCTTGTTTTCTACTGTTATTGATGCACTCAGTGTCTCTCAGAGCAGAAGGCAGACTGGAGGAATGCTGCAGTCCGATTTCCTCCCCAACATCACCAGTGGGATCAAAGCAGCAGTGGGAGCACAGCCATTCTGTTGCTCTTGTGGCTCTTTCCTCTGTGAGACATGTAGACCTTTGAAGGTGTTTGAGGCTTTGATTTCACTGGCTGCACTGATTTGATGACACGACCAATTGTTATTTTTTAATCTCTACCACACAACAGTGAGCTGCTGAAGCTCGAGCACAGCCCCATGCAGTGATTAGCTGCATGGTGGAAGAAAAGCAAGATTCCCCCAACACAGGCATGAATAACAATGAAGTAGATTAATTTTTCTAGGAATGCTCTGCTGCAAAGCAGCCGTTAGAAAAATCCAAGGGATATTTGGTCCTCTGGATGATGAGAAGAAACCATGAAACAGTTCATTCTGCAACCTGAAGAAACATTCCTGTGTGTGATCTCAGGGTCAGAGGATGAACTCGAGGTATAGAAACAAACAACACGTGCCATGGACTTGTGCAAAAGTCTCCTCCAAAGAATAGCTGGCTCCTGTTGATCTCCCCCTAGATCCTGCTCACCCACATGCCATCACAGCACGCTAAAACCAAGACCCCAAGCTCCGTGCATGGCACACCTGTCAAAGCTAGCTGCTCTGTATTCCCATGCTACAAAGAGGGGGAGAGTGAGGAAAAACAAGGAAAAAATGCACATATTGAGATATCTGTGATATCTGAAGAGAACTGTGTTGGTGAACGAAGGAGAGAAGCAGGAATGGATGCAGAACCAGGGAGTTAACAGGCACCGGCTGGGCACGTTCAGCTCAAGCAACCAATATCCCAACAAATTTATATATAACTACCTTAGCTGAAATGCCACTTAATTTAAAACATCCAGGAAACAAAATAATGTCTTCAAGGTCAGGTGAGGCCAGCTTGTTAAGGGCAGGACGATTTCATTTCCTGCTGACTTGCCACCCATACTAATGGTCCCACCACAAGAGCATTGTCAAGGTGAAAGGATCAGTCCACAATTCGAAACAGCCCATGATGTGCAACCAAACCACTGGCAGCTTCCTTCCCATGGCTGGCACAGTCAAACAGCCCAGCTCCCAGTCCCAAATGCCCACCTGCCTGCAGGGGCTTCTGCTGAATTGGAAACGAGGACAGAAACCTCAGAGGAGCACTTCAAAAGAGGAGCCTGAGGTTCTCCTGCTCTCCAGCCATGTATCTGGTGGTGGGCACCAGAGGGAGGGACTTCTCTTGACAGCACAATGTCATTCTGAATACAGGGATTTACAAACCACACTGGATGGAAATGGCTTAGGAGCCCCTCTGCCCCGAGTTCCTGTGGTGCTGCTGGCACACACTCAAACACTAAGGAGGCTGGGGACAAGAAAACTCAATCCACTGGTGCTGAGGGACACCCGGGATCTCAGAGCAGCATGAGCCATCAATGGCTGTGTGGCCACCTTCTAGTGCTCTCCTTCCCCATTCACAAATGACCAGTTCCACAAAGGCTGAGGGATCGGAGAGAGGAAGGTGCCGAACGAAAACCTCCACAGCGTCATCAGGAGACAGGTTCTGCACAGCCACAGGACTGCACCTGGAGAGCAAGCAAAGCCCTGAGGCAATGCCCAACCTGGTTAAAATAAAGACATACTCCTCCACATGCTGTGCTGCCTTGTACTCATGCTGTTCCTCAGTTCTTCAGTTTGTAAAATAGAGGAATATTTGCTGTACCTTGCAACAGTCCTGGAAGGCTTAATTCATGTTTGTGAAGTGCTTTCAGATCTTAAATTGGAAGGCATGAGAAAGCACAAGCTGTTATTATAATTTCATTATTAAGTGCTGTTAAAAAAGAATCAGCTTATGTTTCGTAGAATTCTGGTCCTTCCTCAGACTAGCTTTTTGTCCCTTGACACATGTATTTGACAATAACCCAAACAGCCTTGATCTTCTATTCCCAGCAGGGTTTTCTTTATACCTTAATGAGGTCTCTTCTTAATCTTTTTTCAGAAGGATAAACACCTCACCTCAGTATAACCAAACTCTGAGCTGCTGCATTTGAGCCTGGTTTCCCTCTGCCGGACTGGATCTGCTTCTGTAACACCTGTCCAGAGAGGGGAACAGACCAGCCAGGAGGAATAGGGGTGGGATGTCACATATCCCTCACAAGATGCCACGGTGCACCTGCAGATTTGCATCCGATATCTCTAATTCTTCTGCCACTTAGGACATTGCTCCCGAGAGCCATGCCAGGTTTAGTCTCAAATACAGCAGTATTTTCATCCCTCTTGTCCATAGTGCCTGATACTCAACCTTATTTCTGTTGCGTAGCAGAAGAGGCTTCCAGGATATATTCCTGACTATATTTCTGTCTTGAGACTCCAGTATTTCACTTCCCTTACCCTTACCATTACCAAATCACTCAGAGATCTACAGCCTTGTTGATATTGACTTTTTTCTCTCCTCAGTCCTTCTCTCAGGTTTCCTTTTTTCCCTCTCCTATCATCTTCAAATTGCATCGTTTTTATCTTTCGCTATGCTGGAAATCTTATCATGAAAGAGAGACTTTTCTTTTTTCTTTTTTTAATTAGTACTTGGTAATATTACCAAGCTGTGAGTTTATGGCTTTGTAGATCTTATATTTTTGACACTAATTACTCACAAAGGCTTTTAAAGCAGCATTTCAACATAGCAACTGGCACGACTGTAATTAAGTAAGAAGCAGCAAATTTTTTTTTACATTTCAGAGAAAGAATCTAGCATTCCTGCCCTGTATCACAGCTCAGCCCCTGGTATTGCTCCAATGAACGAGACCAGATGTCGAAAACATGTTACTCCCAACGCACACACAGCTCTCCCCACCCTCACCCAAGCCCTTGGCTGATGTATTAATAGTGCTGTCAGCACAGAGGATCCACAGGGACTCACCACTTGCCTATTGCCAATCTGAAGGGCTTGGCTAATTTTAGATTTGTGGTTTCTGCTACTTGTGGGAGAGTGTTTTCCCCCTGTTCAAACCTCAAAGACTCATGTTGTACCGACCACATGACTGCGCTTGATTTATTTCCTCCCCATCCTGTCCTCGCCGGGACCCAGAAGGAACATGGGGGGATGTCCTGGTTTCCATACTGATGCTGGATGCGCTGCCTGGAAGGGGCCAGGGCAGCAAGTGCTCTCATGATATGTTTGTAAACTAGCTTTTACGGAGATGATCAATTAAAGGCGTCTCAGTGGGGAGAGTTTCATTCCACTGGCCCAGTTCATTTTCAAATTACTCCAGGATGCTGCCTTTTACTATTACATTATTTGTTCTGAAACTCCAAATTAAGATTTTATAGCGCCATTAATTTTTATGCAGAAATTACCATTAAAATCAATGTTTTCTGCTTAAAAGTTGACAGTTGGAGATGACTGATTGCCCAGCCTGTTTCCTACTGCTTCACTGCCTTGGAAGCGAGCAGGTCCATCCTCGTGCGCTGCTAGCTCTGAGCAATGTTTTCACTGCCCCCTACCAACCCCTGAGCACATCCATCTGAGGGAGCTGTGACATCCTCATCACCGTGTGTGTCTCCAGCATCACAGGTTGTTTCCAACACCTGGAAGATGCAGATCCTCCCCCTGCTAACGAGCCGAGGGTAGTGATGGAGCCAGACCTCCGGCGCAGGTTGGAGCGCTGCCCTCCCTTCTGCTCTGGCAGGGAGAGCTCAGGGCAAAGGGCATCCCTGGCCATGCCAGCTCCTCTTGCTGCATCAGCACAGCCACCCAAGTGAGGTCTGCACCTGGGGTACCACCCTGGCCGGGCTGCTGAGGTCACTGCCTCCCCGCTCCGTGCAGTCCCTTCACTGCCTGTCCCCACCGGCGGCCTCTTGTCCTGTGAACAGCCTGAACACTGAATTGTTGGGTGGTTTGTATGAGCCACCTTCCGACCTGGGGCAGAGGTTCCCGTGCCCAGCAGTTACACCAGCCCCAAGTGGTGCTGGCAGTGAGCAGGACTATTCTGGTGCACATGGTTTTACATTTTACACTACCTCAGGAGCACTCCCTGCTGATGCTGGCAGAGTGAACAGCAGGGCCACTCCCAGGAATCACTCCCAGGAATTTTGTTTTCTAATTCTGAGCGAGCCTTCAGGGAGCTGGGCAGCAGGTAAGGGGCAGAGGAGACCACATAATAATGAAAAAAATCATAGAATTGTTTGTGTTGGAAGGGACCACCCCCTGCCATGGTCAGGGACACCTTCCACTATCCCAGGTTGCTCCAGGCCCCATCCAACCTATCCTTGAACAATTCCAGGGATAGGACAAACACAGCTTCCCTGAGCAATCTGTGCCAGGGCCTCAACACCCTCACAGGGAAGAATTTCTTCCTTATATCCAATCTAACCTTGCCCTCTGTCAGTTTGAAGCCATTCCCCCTTGTCGTATCACCCCATGCCCTTTTAAATCCCTCTCCTGCTCTCCTGTAATCCCCCTTTAGGTACTGAAAGTCTGCTATAAGGTCTCCCTAGAGCCTTCTCTTCTCCAGACATTTTATTTACTTCAAGACATCTTTTGAAATAAACAAAAAATATTTGCCCATCCCATGGCAGCCAGAGGGAAACAAAAGAATAAAACAGAGGGGGAAAAAGTTTGATCCTCTAAATATGAGGCATATTAAGCAAAACTGAATGTGGTACTTAGTGAGTATGTGTGACAAGAGCAAACCGATCCTGCTGTTGGAATATTCATGCAAATAGGAGCAATTTCACTATGATTAAAAAGGCAATTAACTGAAAAAAAACCACCAGCAATTTCAGAAGCAGCCTGTGTGTCAGTGAGGCCTCCACGCAGTGCTGAACTGACATTTTGCTCACTTTCATATTCCATCAACGAGATACTCACTACTACAGCTTGAGAGTACTAATTACCCCAACTGGAGGCAGATGCTCTTAGAAAGACTCCGACAAAGTCTCCACGAGGCACTTCACACGCCCTGCACAGAGAGGGGGTTGTGCCAGCATCCTGCCTGTCCCACCCCCGCTCGCTCTGCCGCTCGGATGAAAGGCACCGGCACAAAGAGCATCCACGGAAAGAACCGGCCCCACCTAAGCATTTCCAGCCTGCAACACGAAAGCTTTCAGGGGATGGAGCACAGGCAGAATGGGAGCTGCTGCCTTCTCTGCTGTCTGTGGGTGGAATTGGAAGCACTTTCCCTTCTGTGGTCAGATCCAGAATAGGGAGACCCTGATGAAAAATCTTCAATTACCCATGTGATAACCTGCATAAGATGAGTGGAATAGCCAATAATCCCTCACAAAGCAGAGGGATTTAGAAGTAGCATCTGCTGTTGACACCTGAATGCCCAAATAACTTGCCCCCACTCCAGAAGAAAGATGAGAACAATGCACCGGGCAAAAGCGCAGAACCGCCCATTTTCAGAGCTCTTCAAGTCCCAGACCACCAAAGATCTCCACGTGACCACCACATACCCCAAGCATCTGGTGAACTAAGTGCACAGTGGGCTGGCTGTCACCGTCTCCAACCAGGAAATCCATCCATCCATCCCCACCAGCACAGGCTGCACACACCAAGAGGCGTCACCAAATTCTTCCGCAGCGGCTGCCGCTCCATCGGCGCTCCAGCACCCGCACAGGCAGAGCCACTGCAATATGCATGAGGTGGCTTCAGACTTGATCCCTGTGCAAGCTGAGTGTCCTCCACTTGTCTTTGATGATTACTGAGCACCAGCCTCACCCTCTGCTCCGGACTTTCTGTGGCTGAGGTATTTTGCAGCTAGTCAGAAACTCAAATATATTTCCTGTCCAGCAGATACTGTCTACTCCTGAGAGTAATTTTTATTGGATTTGTAATCCCCTTTTCAGTTTTTTCTCTCCCCTTTTAATATTGTCTTTTAAGCCCTTTACCAGGAGTTCACTTTCTGAAGGCCAGCAAGGAACAGTGGACAGAGCCTTTGGGTTTAAAAAGGAATATGCACAGAATGTTAATGCAAGAGAAACATGCAGCACTCTGACCCCTTTCAATTAAGGTGTCATCTCCATCACCTTTGGCTGTCCTCAAAACTTGGATGTGCCCTGAAACAAACAAAGGAAAGACCCAAGAAATCAGTGCTATGAGCTGAACCCGAGACATTTAACCATTTATCTCCACAAATGACACGCGCTGTGACTGCCTTTACTTACACAGCCTCTCAAGACCAAAGTCAGTGCCAAGTGCTGAACAAGGGCAAGCAAGAAATGAAACTGGAAGTGTTAAACAGAAGACGAAAGGTGCTTATGCAGAGGTGGGTCTCACCACAGAAAACTGCAGCCACTGGTACCTGGAGAAGCACAGGCACTTACAGATGAAAAGTGGCACTGAATGAGGATGGGCTACACCTGCCTGGATACACACGAAGGGCAAATCCCAACCATCCAAAGAAATTTGGTATATGCCCACACCTCTCCTCCTCAGATCATGAATGCAAGCTACAGAGAAGATGGGCAGGGAGAAGAAAATATTCCTTTTAATCCACCAAAGAGTAGGCTGAGAGGTCACATAAACACAGGGGGGCGAGATCAAACCCCTCACTTTTCTCTGAAGGAGATGAGGCCCCTGCAGAGAGGAGGATTGCAGATGCCTTCGACAGGTTCTCCAGCAACGTGGGGCTTCATGAAAAGCAGGAGAGGCAGGAGGGAACAGCAGCACATGCTGAGGCAAAAGGCTGAGGAGCAGACTTGGTGTGGAGCTCCCGGGAAGCATCCCTGTGGTCCCCTACTACACCATGTCCTCTTTGCGTTCAGCTGAACAAGGCAAGACTTGAGGTTCACTAGAGGCAAAAAAATGTCATTTTAAGGCCACTCTAGCAGGTGGAAATACGGGATATTACAATTCCTTTGTACCTCCACAGTTTGGATGAACCAGACTTCCCTCCTGAAATCAAGGGTGTTGTGGATCTCTGGGGCTCCTGGTGAAACATGTCTCCAGCCCTGCAGCCTCTGCAAATTGAGAGGTACCTGAGGTTCACCAGGGTGCCTCAGCCCTGGCTTAATTAACAGTAATGACAAAGGGAACAGCGTTGCCCTGTCTCGCCGGTCTCTGAAGTGATGTGTGGAAATCACTTTGTCAAAAAAGGAAACAGAAGAAACTCTTTTCTCTTAATTAGCACCACTGGAGACTGGGCTGGGGAGGTCTTCGTGGCTGCACTGCTGACTGTGGCTCCATGGCCCGGAGCCTGCCCTGGGTGCAGCAAAATAACCCAGCAGGGACAACATGAACTCCATCCTCCCCCACACACGTTCTCTTTGCACCTCTCCTTGATGACCATCCCAGTATGATCTCCTTTACAGGTGAACAAAGGCTCCCTAGGTTTATTTTTCATGCTGTCCTTCTAATTCCTCATCTTGGCACCGGTCTCCCTGTACAGAACAGCGAGCAGGATGCTATAGCCTCCCTGCATCATTTTGCTTTATGTCTGTAAACATCTGTACATGCAATTAGAGGGCCAACTCCTTTTATGTCCCTAAATGAGTAGTCTTAATCACCGCCATAAGAAATTAAACCCTGTCTGGGCAGCACAACTCAGCAATGCAACCCTGAGCCGGGCTGGCACTACCTGCCTGAAGGATCAGCCCCTGGGAGAAATCTCCCACCCAGGAGCAAGCTCTTCAGGCTTTTCTTCTCCGTGGAGGCATTTTCACAAGTCTAATTACAGGGAAGCAGTGAGATGTTTCCCTGCTGTGCCCAACACTTCTCAGCAGCTTTCCAGGGTGCTGAGAGACCGAGCTCCAGGCGCTGGTGCTGCCTCACAGAGATGTTGGTTGGGAGCAAATGGCTGCAAGCTGGGGTTTGGCTGCCGCACTGCAGCTTCCTCTGGCACGGCTGAGGGAGCTACAAAGGGAATTGTGTGATAATATTACAAAAAATGGTATAAGCAATGGATGCCTGCATTCCTCCAGAAACACATCTCTTTTCTCCCCTCTCTTCACCTTTGGCTTCTCCACCACCAGCCTTTGACGTCTTGCCCTCTTTTTTCTCCACCTTTCTCTGTCATTTCTCCATCACCACAATCACAGTGCAGACCCTCACAACAAGCCCACCTTCGCCCCAGTGAAACCATCCGTGTTCCACAGCTCCCACCAAAAGAAACAGACCCCCAGAGGTTTGCTGGCACCTCCCTCGGCTGAGGAATCATAGAATATCCTGAACTGAATGGGCCCACAGAGGGCACTGAGTCCAGTTCCTGGCCCTGCACAGCCCAACCCCAAGAATTCCACCTGAGAGCAATGTCCAAACTCTTCTTGAACTCTGGCAGCCTTGGGGCAGTGACCACTGCCCTGTGGAGGAGAGCTGCTCCCATGTCCAACCCAGGTCTGGTGCTGCACCATCACCGGCTTTCCACCACCTCCTCCTCCCACCTGTGCCTGCTTCTGCCTTTCTTCCACCCTTCCCAAAGTGAGCTCTTGCTTGCACATCCACTTTCCAAGCAAGATTCCTCCCTGAGCAACCTTCAAAGTCCGTAAGGCCAGAAAAAGTTATGGCAATACAGTGCATCTAGACCAACGGTAAGGAAGCATTTTGTCCCCTGGAAAGGAGCACAGTTGGTTTGATTTGTGTATGTGCAAAATATATTAACTCCATTTTCCACTTCATCGGCCCCGGTGCCTGCATGAAGCCTCTGCCTGTTCTCAGCACTCGGGTCGCGAGGAGTATTTTGTTCACCTTGCCCTTAAATTTTATGGCATGCATTCCAGTGACCATTTTGGATTCCAAAGGAGTGCTCTAAATATGCACAGTCCTGATTTTTCTCCTTTAGATTTATGATCTGTTCTTCTGCTACGTAGCTTTAAGTCATTTTATTTCAAGCAGGAATATTTTAAAAGAGTAATCTGTATGTGCATGTCAGGGAAAAGAATTAATTATTGCTCTAATTAAAAGGGCACTGTTGAAAATAATCTCTCTCTTTTCCTGCTGATTTTGCCCTTTTTCTGTAAGCTTTACATTTTTGCATGTATATGTTTCTCAAGTAGTTTAAAATTAACAGGGCTTATTTTATTTATGCAACTGTATCAACCAGGAGTTGTGCATCAGCAAAATGCACATTAAGCTGATGGCAAAGGCAAACATCAATGATTTTGTGTGGGTCCTAGCTAAGTAGTTGTTGTTATTATTATTATTGCTGTTGTTGTTGTTGTTATTACATAAAATCCTGGATCCTTTAAAGAAGCCTAAAAGGCATTCCCTCTTCCCGAGGCTGCACTTCAGGTTTAAGACTCTGAAATGTGTCAATTAAATTTTGTGACTGCAATGTGCTTTAAAAGGCACGTCCCTGGAGAGCCTCCTCCTCCCCGAGCAGCACAGCCCGGCCGGCAGGGCTGGTCGGATGGACCCAGCCGTGGCTCAGTTCCCAGCCCGGGGACACCTCTGCCTCAGGGTCCCCCCTGCTCTGCCTGTTCTCCTCCCCGTGTGGCTGGAAAGGTGGCTCTCATGCTGTCCCCAGCCCGACCCCCATCACAGGGTCCCCACGCGGGGCTGCTCAGCCATATCGGAATGTTGGCTCTGCTTCCACTGGGGATGGGGACAGCTGGATGGAGCCACCTGGCCCTGTGAGCTGGCGCCAAGCTCGAGCACAGCTATCAAAGATGATGTCAGCACAGCCTACATGCATCTCCTCTTGTTTTGCCCTAAGGGAGAAAAGGTTTCTTTAACCACAGCTTTAGGGTAGCGATAGACAGGGAGAGATGGGAACCGCACAAGCCAGCACAACACTAGTCCCAGACTTCTTAAATTAAGGAGGAAAAAAACAGAATAATCCCTGGGAAGATGTCATTACACAAAAGCATCTGGCCATCAGAAAGCCAATTAAGTCAGTCATTTGAAACTAAAAAAGCTGGGGAACACAAAGTGGGGAACAAGCAGGAGTTCATGGTGGGATGTGCGGAGTAATGCACAGAACCCCAGGATTATGTCACAGAATGGGCAAGGTTGGAAAGGACCACAGTGGGTCACCTGGTCCAACCTCCCTGCTCACACAGGTTCCCTAGAGCACCATGCTCTGGACTGTGTATCCAGACAGCTTTCAAATGTCTCCAGAGAAGGAGACTCCACAATGCTCTGTACCACCAGTATGGAAAGCCTCGACACACTGAAAGACTTGCCAAGGTTTACATTTTAAATCATACAAAATCCAAAGTGTTCCACCCAATCTGAAAGGAAATCCTGACCTCCCAATCGATCACTGCAACTCTTCTTCCAGCAATACTTAGAGGAGAAAGAGAGAGAAGAAAAGGAATACCGGACCACTGCATAATTCAGCGTGTTTTGACAGTCACCTTCGGGGCATGTCACACTCGACTGCTCATCATTCTCAAAGATGGATATGAAAGAGGCTGGAGAAAGGGACACTGGGTGATATAATGAAGAGGCAATTAAAGAGCACAGAAAACAAAAAGACAAACTAGCTGCATCCTTCTCTAATTTATAGGACACGGAGCAGGCAGTGTGACTGATTCATACGTTTCGCATCCTGAGGGAGGAGAGCATGCACGGGTAGGAAATGATGTGCAGTGTGAGGAGCACGAACTAAATGGCCTCTGTTGACATGTCACTTTGTGACACTTCTCCCTCTTCCCAGGTAGATGCTTTTGGAAAACCCATCAGGGTTTAGCACTTTCTCCAAGCACTGATGGTTTAATGAGACACCACGATGCTCACTGTAAATGCAAACTCAGTTTTTGCGCAGAGCTCGCAGTACCGGGGGAATGGCTGCGCTAAAGGGTGGAGGGACTCCAGCACAGTGACCTCCACATGTAGGCTCAAACTTAAATAAAAATAATTTGTAGTTCAGAGCTGGTAAAATACTGTCTGCTGGTAATTTGCCGTAGATCCTCCTCAGGTGATGCCTTGGAAGAACAGAGATGCCTTGGAAGAAATCAGAGATTTCTCTCATTTTCTCTTTCTGAATGTTCTTCAGGCAACTCTTCCTTACCTTATCCACTATCACCCCCTAGATGCTGACAGTTCACAGTCAAGTGTGTCAAATACATCTGTCTTTCCAGGGTATTGTAGCTGTATCCTGACTGGCTTGATCTTCTGTAAAAATGTTAAAAATATCATAAACACACTGTTAAACTTAACAAGGCAACAGAAAACATGGGGAAAGCCAAGGATCGGTGTGAAACAGCTTGTACTCAAATATCTTTAAAGTGTTCTCTGCAAAAATACAGATGATGGAGAAAAGAAACCATGCTGGAGAGATCTGGGTGGCTGCCCATAAATCCAGAAGAAAATTAAGTCCCCAAAGCTCTGCAAGTCGCCATTGCTCTCCCTGAAATGAGCAATTGGGTAATCAGCGTTAATATTAAACAGCTTGTTCTGGGGGGAAAAAAAAAAAAAAAGACAGTTTGAGAGATGCTGTCTTCCAGCACCAAGAGACAGTCAGAAAACCTTGGACTAAGAAATTGGACACTTTGCTTGTTCCTGAACTCACATATGTAGCTACGTTAACCACAATAATGAAATACCAAACCATGGGGGTCATGCCAGCACTACCCATCCCCTTGCCTGGCAGCATCTCAGCGCTGTACTGGGAGGATTTACTGGGTGGGGAGGCAAAGGCCTGGGTCACCCATGGCAGCTTTGCCTCCTGATGCAATCTGCTTGCATAGCAGGTCCACCTTGAGCCAGGCTCCCTCCTGTCCTGAGCGTGAAACATCAAGTTAAAAAGAAACAGGGAGTCATAAGAGACTGGATATTCCAAAACCTGAGCTTACAAATGCTATTAAGATTGGACAATTTTAATTCTACACACATATACACATAGAAATATATAAAATGCATATCTGTATATAAAACCCCTCTATGCTTGCCATGCCAAGTTTCCCTTGCTAACTCAAGTCCAGAGCCCTTTAGAGACCATCAGCAAGTAGAGTTTGTTTAGATAAACATGTCACTAAACTGCAGTGCATTAAGCTGAGGACATTTTAGGTTAGATGCAAGTTCTGTGGCCTCCGGAAAGCAATGCATCTTCTTTTCCCAACAGGATGAATATTTGTTTCCTGACCACTTGACACTAAAAGGAAAATTTAAAAGCAGTCTGAAACAGTAAGACTGTCTATTTTGAGACTTACCCAGTCAACATTATTTTGGGGGGCAAAGCTGGAGGCATAGATGAAGCAAAATACGTTCGGAAGAGCAATTTTTCTTTTTAAAATGGCATCTGCTTGCCATGGCTGGAGCAGTCAGAGCATTAGCATGAGTCTCTGGGGAAAATCATCAGGGACAGCCACTGTATCTCTCAACAGACACAACACTCATTCCTACACCCTCATGGATGTTCAGGCATGTTCCAGCTATCTCTGGCAAAACCAGGTGTTTCCATGCATTTACCCTCAGATGGATGACTCTGCCACGTGGGTAAACACAATCACACACACAGCTCCCACTGCACCGTGTGAAGCTCACACAACCCGCAAACACAGAGATGGATTCATTCCCTGCCTTTCCAGTGGTTTCCTGCTGGAACCAGTGGGGCTTCTTGGTGCCTGTGAGTACCTGGGTTGGTGGAAATGAACCATCAAAACCTGCCAATACATGAGAACAGCCTCCCTGGGGAGTGCAGAAGGCTCACTCTTGGACAGTACCTTTGAAGGAATGCTGGCCAGGGAGGACAGAACAGTGCAAGCACAGCAAACACCACAGAGGTGGGATGCTGGGACAGAGTCTGCAAAAGCTGGAGAGGTGGCCAGGATGGGCTCCAGGGAAACATGGGGCTGAAGCCAGGGCTGCTGCTGTGCCCGTGCCTTCCCCCACTGCCCAGAGCCCCCTGGAGTAACACCAGCTGTCCCACGGGGCACAGACTGCTGCAAACGTCTGCCAGCTGGATAAATCAGGGAGGGTCTCCAAAAGGGTCAGAACTCATGGGAGCCCACTCGAGCCACACTGCCACGAGACAGAGATGTGGAGAGAGGGTCCAGGTTCAGGGCAGATAGCATCAGATTCCCCAAGATCCTGTGCTGAGGGCAGAGACCCAGTTCCTGGTGAAATAGCATTTTGTGCCACTCATATTTACAGGAAACCTGGAACTTAACTAGGCCTTTATCAGCAGATTATGACTTCAGGGGCTGGGCACTTCTGAACGTGAAATAAAAATATACCACCTTCTCGATCCCTTGCTTGCTCCAGTGGCCTTGCAGTAGGTGCACTTATCCCACTCAGCTTTCTTGGAGGCTATTCATTTTTGGCTGCGTGCACAGGTCTATCACAGGTCCATTCATAACCAGCCTGCAGAGCTCTTGTGACACCACCAGCCGTGTCCTTGAAAACAAAGGTCAGCTGCACCAGGACCTCCGAGTTCCCTGTGCACCACCATAATATGGCACAACGCCGCGCCAGGGGCAGCAGCACTGCTCCATGGGCCCCTGGTCCATCAGCCTAACAGAGCCAAAGGAGAAAATGCTCCCTTCCCTCTCTCCCTCTTGCTCAGGGTCCCTCATCCTGCTCCCTCCCTGCCCCCCTGAGCTCTGGGAACGAGCGCATGTGGAGGCCAGTGCCCAGTTTCACATTCACAGGCGCACGTCTGCCGCTCCTGAGGAGCCACAGCTCCTGCAAACGCAGCAGTACCTGCCTGGAATTGAAAAGCTGGACATCACCACCCCATCCAGCTCTGCTGACTTATCGTTTTGCTATCACCTGTGCCTCATTATCATGCAGTTTCTCGCCCGGTCTTGGCTTTCCTAATACATTCCCCTGCTTCCTGGCTCTGCACCTCTCTCTCCCCTCCTTATTAAACATGGGCTAGATGCTATCTCTCAGTCCTGCTCGCTCGTCCCTCACCTTCCCTCTATTGATTATTTCCTGGGAGCTCCCGCCGGCTGCTCCCCCAGCACCGTGTTTGACCTTCCCCGGGAGGAAACAAAGCCCCAATGTCAGGCGACTCTCGGCGATGCAGCAGTGTGAAACAGCCACTTCAGCTCACTCCCATTTCACAGGCAGACAGAAAAAGATGGAAAACTTGGTCACAAAAGCTGCAAAGGGAAGAGATCAAAACATAGCATTTGAGCTTAACAGCTCCTCCTTTGCTCAGAGCTGCCCTTGCATCGCTGAAGCACAGCTCACTCCAAGTGTTTGCCGTGCCCCAACCCACTTCCTTCCCTATTTTATGGAAATGGTGAAGCTCTTTAACTTTCACACTGACTGGCAGAGAGAAATCCTGGCAGCTTAATGGCATCCTGCAAATTCATCATCACTCGAGCTGCCAAGGGCCTTGTAATGACCATCCCAAATACTCCTGCAAGGATGACGTTGACACTACACACTAATGGTCTCGGGAATCTTTGGTTTGACTTGCATTTATGTAGCCTTCCCATTTTTAATGCATTCAGAGCAGAGCATGGGGAAGAAAAAGGAAAAAAGAAAAAAAAGAACCAAAAAAAACCAAACGCAAAAGAGCTGAAGAATCACTTGGGTTTCTGCAAATCAGATGAGCTGGAGGGAAATATCCGGGACGTACCATCAAAGGAGGGGCAGGAGCACAGCGGGAAGGTACAGAGCTGACGGCAGCCCAGCTCACTCCCACTGCCGAGGTTGTGCAGAGAGCTCACACACAAAAGGAGGAACTTTAAATAAAGATGAAGCGGATGCAGTGACATTGTTGCACAGCCAATCAATTCCACCTCCACCTCAGGGGTCACCTGAGAGAGAGAGACCTTTCTAGTGGCCTTTTCCAACCCTTCCATTTCTCACCAGCAGGTCTTTTCATACTCGTATCTGGTCTATTAACCCTTAAAGCCTCCCATTGCTCTCCTCCCATTTGTTATGTGCATGCACTCCTTTAACCCAATGCTGACCTCTCTGTTTCTTGCCCCACAAACCTCTTGGTCACATCTACGCTGAGGGCAGCCCTTGGTCTTCTCTTCTTTCACTGATTTTTCCCTTTCTCACACTCAGCATAATTGAGCACACGCAATCATAATTTCTATGCCAATAATTGACAGGTTTACTTCTCATCTCATCTGTTTTATCTCTTGGCTCTCTTGCTTGGACATCTCAAAGGCATCTCTCAACCATTACCTTAAATGTGGACTCTACTTAGTGCTTTTGGGGCACTTTGAACACAGAAATGCTCAGAAGATCCCAGCAGCTTCATCTTTTTGCCTCCTAATCATTCTGTGTTCCTCTTCTCCATCAGTACTAAAAACTCCATTATTTGGTTTGGGTTTTTTCTCCTGGAATAATGAACATCCTAAAGGATTAGCCCTAACAGTTAATGTATGACTCCTCCTAGATTCAGCTTCCTGTGCACAGGATGGACTGAGCTCAGGGCAAACAGCCTGGCTGTGAGACACAGACCCCATGGACTGCTCCTTCCTTTGGGCTGAGGAAGGGACCAGACAATCTTATGTTTTCGCTCTTTCCCCTGTCATTCTGCTCTAAAGGCCTACAAAGTGATGGATGGATGGATGGA
Organism: Machaerirhynchus nigripectus; assembly: GCA_013397975.1. Classification (NCBI taxonomy): domain Eukaryota; kingdom Metazoa; phylum Chordata; class Aves; order Passeriformes; family Dicruridae; genus Machaerirhynchus; species Machaerirhynchus nigripectus. The sequence continues at coordinate 1,469,425 of VZRQ01006475.1, read as the reverse complement.
TGGATGGATGGATGGATGGATGGATGGATGGATGGATGGATGGATGGATGGATGGAAGGAAGGAACCATAAGCATTTATGGGGTCTGACACGGGGAAAATGCCCAGCTGGCACCTTCTTAGGGTAGGAGAATCTCCAGTACAAAGGCAATGTGTATCAGAAAAGAGCAAAACTTCCCTGCCAAGCAGCTTTAAGCACCATGGGACACATTTTGCCTCTTCCTAATGCATTCCTCTGTCTGTCACTTGCTGGGTAAGCCCATCTCATGACCAAGAGCACGAACTGCTGTGTGGATACAGAGCCTGTGAAACCATCAGTGTAAAGTTATTCTGGACACCGGAGAGCTGCTTCACTGACCCGACCTCACAAAGATACCACCCAGCATTAACTCAACAGCAGATATTTTTGAGTCCTTAAGCTACAAGTCACTTGGCTCCAGCCTATGCTCTTTGAAGGAGAGAACATCTGTAAGGGAGGAAAGGGCAGAGGGGAACCCTGCAGCCTCCAGAAGGTGATTTTATCAAAGGGGGGAATTGAATACAACTGCAGCCATTGCTGTCTCATGGGCTTGTAGAATTTAGAAAGACATCCAGGCGACATCATATGATTTAAAAGTTAATTAAACTGAGTGATATAGTATAACAGCCCCAGGTGTTTATTTCAAGCTGCTTGTTTCTGCAGCACTTAGAAGGAATGAATGGGGCAGGGGGAAATCTAATAAAAAACCTTCTGCGTGTTGCATTAAGAAGTAATCACACCATTAAATCATTATGGTTCTGGAGCACTTCTAGTACCTTAAAATCCTGGCAGTTCTCTCCAGCTCAGGCTTGTTTCCATCGTCATGCTGTCCTCCTTCCCAGAGCTGGCACGTTTTTCCTTTTAAGAACCCCGGGAGAGAGCTGCACAACCCAGCAGCTGGGGCCCCGTGCATCGGCTGCGCCGGCGGCCGCGCCTTTGCTGGGAGGCACATCAGATCCCTTCTGAGCACTAATGGAGTGCCTGGACTGGCACCATCCCTCTCACACGGCTGCTGGGATGGGAGGGAAACAGCCTGGACACAGCATTGGGCACGCAGCAAATGCTGACAAAGCTTAGGAAAATGAAGAGAGTGGCTGGAATGTGAGGTGAGAGTAGGGAGGAGCAGAAGGATCTATAGGAAAAGACCTTTCATAAAATTGAAAGTTTGGGAGAGACTACTTTTCTCCCTCAAAGACATTTCATATGGAAAATGTAAGGAATTTCCCAGGGAAGACTGAGGTGTTGTTTCTTGGCAAGTCTCCCAGCATGGCCATGTCTCCTTCATAGGCACAGATCTGTCCCCAAGACCACACTGATGGAGAATCCTCTCTTGCAGGACATTTGTCTCACATGCCTCGTAATCACCTGACACCAACAGCTGACTCTCTTCAGGGTTCACCACCTTTTCTTCTATGGGTTCAAAAGTCTTCTAAAACTTTTGAACTTCAGACCTCAGCGTCTGTGAATCCCTAGCCAAGCATCGCCTCTACGCAGCGTAAATCCAGGTGACATAGGATTTGAGCAAGAGCAGGCAGATGGAAGTCTCAAGAGTCTGAGATGAGGTAAAAAGAAAAAAAAAGAGGTCTCAGTATCATCAGTGTCACCAAAGGCCCTGAGTTATCTCAAAGGCATCGTGTCTAGGAAAGTTCCTCTGCATTCTGAGGAAAAGTCCACTTTTCCGTAATTCGTCAGGTTAATAAATGACTCCCTCTTCTGCCTACAGCCTCTCCTGTTACCAGTTCTCATGCAGCATTGCCAGAGCCTCCTTTCACTATTAATACCACTCACTGTGAAATGTAATTACCAGCTCTATCACAAAGCGTCAGGAACATTTATCCACTGTACACACTCGTTGACTCCAGATCACATCAGTCACTGGCTGGCTCGTTCTGACAATGCTGTCCAAAGGAAAAAGTGTCTGCACAGGTTCCCAGCTAACTCTTAAGTGAGGCATGAAACTTGTTCTGGGGGCCCAAAATGGGTTCAATAAGCAAACACAAAAACAAGAAGGAAAAAGAGATACTTAAATTAATACAGACTCATAATTTAAATCCAAAAGAATGAACGGTGATAGGCAGAGGGAAGTGTTTGGCTGGAGAAGATGGATTAGTAAGCGCTCTAGAAAGCAATTCAAAATGATAGAGTGAAATTAATGGCTCCCTCCTCCAGGCTGACACAAGCAAAATCCCTCCTTCGCCTTATGCTTTAGCTCTCCTCATTATGTTTTGATCAAAACCGATACAAAAGAGCTCACTGACTGTCCCTTGCTCATGGCTTTCTTCTCCTGCCTCCCTCTTTACACCTCCTTGCAGCTGTTTCCAGCAAGCACACAGGATACCCAGAATTCACACTGCTCAGCCCTTTGTCATTTGGTGAAGCTGCAACTCTCACAAAGGGCAGGGACTCAGCCAGACGTATCAGCTTTAGCTTTATTTAAAAATCCTATTAGTTAGAAGAGAAAATAATATACATTCTTACTGATACCCAACAGACTCTTCTATTAAGTGCTTCTAATTCCATGGGGCTAGAGGCAGCTTTTCCTGTCCTGTCTGAATATCAAGTGTGTGCTTTGAAGGCGGTACCTTCATTGCACTCAGTATTCCTGGAGCTGTTTAAAAGCACGCAGCCTATGCCTATAATGGGGAACAGATAAAAGGTGAATTTTATTTACTGGCTGAGCGTTACCATGGGGCTATGAACACTGAAATAGAACCCGAGAAATGCAACTCAAAGTACTGCTGACAAAATAAAATAAGAATTATCAGCATACTCGAAGAGGAAAGAAGTGGAACTGAAAGAGGATTAGTTATGTTAACTGCTTATCTGTCCCTGAGTCGCCAGTGTTTGGACTCCGGTGTCCAAAGCCAGCTAATGATCTGCACACCAGCACTTCCCTAGGCAGACACAGGGAAGAGATGTCTGTGAGAAACCAAAGTACTTTAGAGTTTTCTTCTTGAGAAAAAAAAAAAGAAAAAAAGGAAAGGAGAGCTTGCAAAAACTTTCAGGTTCTAAAAAACCTGAGGATTAAACTGCTGCAGATGAAGAAGGAAATGAGGTAGGCGTCTTTCAATTAAAATAAAGCACAACAGTGTGACCTGCTACGGTGTGTTTGTCCTAGGTGCACGTCCCAGCAACACCCCCAGCAAATCTCCGTGCTCCCAGGACCATCACAGCGCTTCCTGGAGCCTGGCTGAATCCAAGGTGTCTCTTTCCACCTGAATGGGCTCCTCAATTCCAACCGAATGCAACTGGTGGGGGAGAGGAGAAGGAAACAGCTGAACTTCAAACCTTTCCCACGCTCTCACCATTCCGGAGTCTCCTTCAATAATGATGAATTTGAGGATCATACTCTTCTGCTCTCATGCAGTAACGATGTTCCCTGCTTTGGTTCAAGCCCTTTTAAGCGTGATGGTGGCAGATGGCAGGCTATTACACAGCATGGCCACACAGCAATGGGAGCAGGAAGGATTAGCCACAGAAACAGTGACTCTTCAAATTCAAAAAGGTGAGGGCCCATGGAAGAGCTGTGGCTTTATTTTTACACCTCAAATCAGTTATTTGAATGCATTATGAATGCTGTAAATACACCCAATGGATATAACAAAAATACATTATTAATTGACACTCATTATTAATGAAGTTATAAATTCACAAGTGATGGAGCCATGACGGTGTGAGGGAAAGGTCATGAATAATAACTGGAGATGAATAATATATGCCCAGTTAGCTCACAGGATACTATGTTCATATGACTGTAGTGCCTCATATTTATTTAACTCAGCAGTGCATTGACTTTTTATTCTTTGCTACATAATAAGAGCAAGAATTACAGGGACCATAATCTCTATTAATTCAACATAACAGATCACAATGGACAGCTGATCCTTCTGCAGGGATGCTCCTGCATCTTAAGTAACACTAAAATGCTGGAACCCCCCTCTCTTCTCCATCATGCTCTTCCCCTGTGACATCTTGCTTTGCCTCATTCATCCACTGCTGGCACATGGAGAATGTCACATCTAGAAAGTCATAGCAGACCCAGAGATAAACCCATGACCAGCCCAAGTGGCCTGTGAGGGTGACTATGAGTGGTGAAATGCCAAAATCTCTGGCGATGCCCCAGTGTGACAAGCAGCAGAAGGCAAGCCGTGTGCTGTGTGCACATACAGACAAATTTGTTTTGGTTCCATCTGTTAGGACTAATTTGTTAATTATTAAATAGATAATTTATCATCTCTGCTTGCTTGATCGGTGTTTATTACCCACGGTCTGAGGCAGAGAGTGCTGCGTGAATAAAGATGGGATTAATTAATTACGAAAAGTTCAGGCAACTGCAAACTTGCAGTGACTGCTTCCAGCCCCTGTCTACTCCTGAACAGAAAGGAGGCTGGGGGATGGAAAAGGCATCAGGAATTCAAGCCTTTGAATGTCAAATTTCCTCCTTTCCTCTCCAATTAACCACTGCTGGATGATGAAAAGCAAACTCTTATCTTTTAAGACTTCACCTCAGCACTTTCCAACCAAATTCTCTTGAAAATCTCTGGATCCAGCTACCCTGTGAATATGCCAGTCCATGCAACAGGCTCCAGGTGAAGTAAACACCAACCTGCCTAAAGATACAGGAAAGATCCTGAAATTCAGGGATGCTGCACTGCAGGAAACAAAGAGAACATAATTCACATGCTATCAACTGATGCTACGAACACACAGGTAGGGGATAACTTCCAAGGAGGCCAGCATGCAACTCGCCAGCTATTCAGTCTTCTGAAGGGAGACATCAAGGGAAATCAAAGGCAAGAGATGGTAAGTTATTTGATCAAAGACACTTTTAAGGTTAATGGACAGGCCACAAACAGCAATCATGCCTCCAGTCATGCAGTCAGAAAAATAGATACATCATGTTTGGTTCGTGGTAGGAAAAGATACTCCCCATAGAACTCATTCAGCCAGTTCTTTAGGGATTTTCAGGTGAGCTTTTGGGTAACTGTTGCCCTGCTGCGCCTCTGTGTCACTGCATCTTCGCTCCCTCAACCACTCATGACCAATTTAACAAGTATTTTGTACAATCTAAAGTTTTCTTGCTAAATAAATTAATTATGAGAGAGTAAACAAAAACTTTTTTTGTAACGCATGTTTTGATGTAATTACAATTTTAATTGGCTGGTTTAACATTTGAAATTTGATTTAATTTTAAACTTGATTATCCTCACGGCAGGGTCAGGCTGCCAGAGACACAAACGAGCACTGAAGCCTCTGGCACTCCCTATCCAGCTCCCAGTGGAACCCACTCTGTACTGCAGCATTCCTCCAGCCCCCTTCCCTCTTTTATTATTCTTATTTAAGAAAGGAAGATCAAATTCAGGCCAACAGCACACACACGTTTCCTAGCACTCCATTAGTAACTTTAAAATGAGATGGTGGCTCTGGAGCCCAGAGTATTAATCCCAGCTCTGACAGCTCCTTTCTCTAATTGCCTGAATGGAATTCTCCACCCCACCCCAACTGTCCTTACCCATAAAACGAGCAAGGATAACAAGAAGCCAGAAAGGTATGCCAGGGAGTGGATAAATTATGTTTGGGAATTGCTTGAAAGATGGATGCTCCAAGGTGGGACAAAGAAAGCCACTGCATTGTCAGTCCTGTGACAGAACCCACGTGCCACGATGAGTCTGATGAGGTGACATCTCCAGCCACCTCTGGATAAACCAGCCTAAGGTGGGTTTGCAGCCTAATCCCTACTGAAACACAGGACAGCCATTTTCTTTCCAGCAGAATTACCCAGTTGTTAGTAAATGTTGCCACTGATTTCTCTATCTTGCTTCAAAAGAGCCTTTTGCACTATTCTGCTACTTCCCAGTACCAGTGCTTGTACTCTCAGGTGCTCTGCTCATCAGCACTATCCCTGATTTCTCATAGGTTCCCAAATTGTGGAGCTCAAAAGAACCGTAAGAATCAGCCAATCTAAAAACTGATGAAAAGCACAAGCTGGTGAATTAAGCAAAGCAGTTCCTGCATCAGGCTCATAATTACCAGCTGACTTAGAACATTTCTTGTACGAGAATATCCCATCTTCATTTAGACACTTCAAAGTGATGGCAAATCCCCTACGTACTGAGATAAATAGTTCCAATGGCTAATTACCCCTGTTGTAACAAAAGCATTTCCTTATTCCTAATCTTTTCTGGTTTCTACTTCCAGCATTTGATCTTGTTATGTTTTTGTCCGATAGATTAAAGAGCTCTTCACTAGCCAAAATCTCCTTGCCATATAGGAACTCAGACTATGATCAAGCTGCTTATTAACCTAGCCTTTGTTAAGTTAATTAGAAGGAAATTCTCCAGTCTCTCACTGGTTTTAGATCCTGAGGTGAGGCAGGAGAAATAGAGACCGGTCACCAAGGATTTCCCCTATTTTTAGAGAAAACAGGTTAAGATAATGTCTTGATAAAATAGAGGCCCATGTACTACGTGCTTTATGCTGTCCATCCCATCTTTATGTCACCTTTTCCTTCCTCCTCTTGTCCTGGTATAGGTTGATCCAGGAGGTGGTGTTGGAAGATGATTTCAAGCTGAATTTGCACATGTTGAAGATCACTGACCCCACCTCGATGGAGACAGAAAAGGAGGGAAGCAAAGACTGAGATGCCAGGACAACCCAAAGGAAGCACACTGCTTTTTGTCAGGAGGCTGCTTGCTAAGTCAGCCTCTGTCTTCTTTGAAGGCCCTTTACCAGCTCTTCTCTCCTCCCAAGGCTGCTTTGCTCTCTCCTGCCTGTGTGGCAAACTACCTACACAGTCATCTCTTCCCCCAATGCCAGTGGGAACTCTTGGACTACTTCTCCCCTCTCCTCCTACCTCTCTCACACACGTCTTCTCTTCCCTGTCTTTGCCAAACTGCCTGAAAGCCTGAAAGAGTGCTTTCTCCCTTCCCTTCCTCCTTTTGCTTCACATCTTCTCTGTGGGAGGACTCACAGGGCTGGCGCTCTCCTCTGCATCCATACAGTCCCTCTTCCCAAATCCTGCTCTGAACAGGGGCTGGTTTTCCTCTCCCTCAGTGACGCTGTTTTGGTTCCCAGCAGTGGGAATTTACACCACCACAGCTCCTGTGTGAAATACTCCAAACCCAGACGCACCATGCCCTCTTCTCCTTTCCAGCCCTTTGCAACACTCGTGCCCAACTGCTGGGCCTTGCTGCGCCTCTTGCTGCCCTCCGAGCACCACTGTAAGCATCAGCACTCCAGGGCAAAACTGCTTTGCTACCAGTTGGGTCTCCAAACAACATCATCTTTCTGTGAGTCACTCGCTGGGAAAGGAAGATGGGAACAGCTGTGCTGTTGCCTCAAGACTGATTCCTCCCTCCCCGCATTGCTTCACAGTCACAGAAATCTTCGTCCTGAAGAAGTATCTCATTCTGACTTATGCTAACCACTGGCTGACTTCATTCATCATTGATTGTCTCCTCTCTGAGAACCTGAGTGCTGCTGCAGATGCATTTTGATTTGCTTTAGATTGAGTGGTGATGGGGGTTTCGTTATGCCCGTGTTAGTGCTGAACAGCAGCGTGCCAGTGGTGAGGGAGCAATGGAGGAGATCTCGTGGGAGAACAGTGAGAACCACGGTGGATATCTGGGGGGGAGCAGGGAGAGACATCCACTAACAGGCAAATCTAAAACTGGAACTACAAACCAAGAGGTGCTGGGTCATCTAACAGTGTCGTGCCCCCATGAATGAGCTCTAAGTGGAGAGGAGGAGGATCCACCTTGCCACATGGAAGGAGAAAACAGGAGGGAGACAGCAATAAAGCTGAGGGGGGTGGAAAGAGCTCACACTATTCCCCTGTTACCCCAGTCTGATTTGTGGGAACAAGGCAGACTTGGGAGAAAAGACTGGGGCCATCTTGGTGGCAAGAAAAGCAGGGGAAAACGGAGAAAAAATTGTCAGCAGACGAGATGAATGAAGAGAACATAATTCCTGCTCTTTACTTTCTGTACTGTCTTCAGCACCTTCTCCTGCAAAACAATACCCCAAAGCTCTCAGCAATACTCAGGAAATGGTGGGATTCAAACACTGCTCAGCCCACCCGTGGGGCAGGATCCAGGGGTGCTGTCCACGGTTTTCTCTCCCTACAAGCAGTACCAACCCCAACACACTGCTTCCTCTGGGTCTACTCAAGTGGTTTATTTAGAAGTGAATTTAGTGATGTGGGAAGGAACTAATGGCAGGCAGCAAGAATGAAATGAGCCATCCCAGGAGAAGGGTGGTGAGACAGGAGAGCTGGGCTCAGCCCTACTGTGAGGGGTCACATGCCCCAGTGTCCCCTAGACAGGGAAGACTCAAGTCCTCTCCTCCTCAGAACAAAGATTAGCATGGTGGGTCCTGGGCTGCTGGCAGCAGGACACAAGGCTGGGATGGTTTCTGTGATGTTTGTGTATCGGCTCTTTAACAGGAACTAGATAAAGAGATAAAACCCTTCCTGGAGAGAAAAACTACTGCTCAGTGTCAATGATTTTCTGTCACTTCTTGCCAGAACTCTGGGTGAAAAAGTCTGGCCTGGGAACCTCTGGGTGAAAAAGTCAGGTCTCAATCGACTTGTATTCTGGCAGTGAATGCTGTCTAGTGGTCTTCGGCCCACTGGCAAAAGACAACTTTTCCCATCAGTTGAGGTTGCTATTTATTGGTACAGGGGTTGAAATTCAATAAAATGAGCTCCTCCACCATCACCTCCCAGCATCGCCTTGCTGCTCTGCCAATTTCACAAAGACCACCTGAGAAGACACCCAAAGCCCAGCACCAGTGAGGCAGGAGGCTCTCAGGTACAGGTGTCTGTGTCACCACAGTTTCTAACTGGCTGTCGTGGCATTTGCAAAGGTGGCTGCAGAGACAGAGACTGTCCCAGGTGCAGAACCTGAAGTCTGTGCTTGTGGAACAGCCAAGGCTCCACTGTGTCAAAAACTCCTGGATGCAGAGTAAATGCAGGAGGCTGTTAAAAGTCAGCACATCTCCCACTGAGGCCTTTAGGCAGTAGCAGCCTGGGGAGAAGAGAGAAACCAGCTCCTAAGAGTTGGTTTGGACCAGACGTGAGGGTACTCTGGACATAAATTTTGATATATTAATGAGTCACAGCGGTCACATAACCCGCCGCTCCATCGTTTCCTCCTCTCTAACAGCCCCTTTTGGAGATCTAATCTCGGTAAAATGCTGGAGGAGCCTCTCAAATGACCATGTTTTACTGCTGTCAGTCTATCACCGGTTCCTCACGCCAAAGGGCCACGGGGGAATAATCTCTTATCTCAGAGATCAAAGTCCTGCATTAATGACCGGGAGCTGCCACTCATCCCGTGCTCAGACCACCTGAGAAACCTGCTGCTCTCCCCAGCTCAAAGCCTGCTTTGTTTATCACAGCAGCATTAATCTGGAGGATGGCTTTGCAGTACAGGCAGTTTTTATTATTTATTTAGTACCCGATATTTATTATTTACTTAGTGCCCAAAACGCAACAGGTATTTGTGGCAACATGACAGAGGCAGAGTCCGTTCCCTGAAAAGCCTCCAGGCTGATGGAGAAAAAAACCCTAAAAGAAGATGAATGAGGCTGAATGGACAAGGATGGGCTTGAAAAGATAAAGAACTCAATTGCTCCTCACTACTCACGCTCACAAAGCTATTTTATACAGCTTCCTATGTGCACGGAACACATGCAATGGGATGGGTCCTTTATATGGATGCAAATTGGGGGATTGAAGGGGAAAAAGGTGGAACTGGCTGTATGGACTCCAAAGAGAACAAATAGGTGGAGAGATGGGAAGGATAAAGCTCCCCTTGAGGCACTTGGCCATATTAACAATGCCCAGTTTTCCTCTGGATCCGAGGTTCCCCATGCAAAGCCCATCCTGCTGCTGCACTTCATGTTGGACTGGTTGATGCAAACATTTGCTGGCTCTTATCCAGCTTCTGTGGAGCCATGTTATCTTCTTCTTACCCACATTTCAAAGATGAAATACTGGGGAAGACCATCTAGAGAACTACTGATCTGGCACAGCTTTCCCCACGGAGCAATCCATGCTTTTGGACTCCATGAAAACAAGGATTTAGTCTGAAGCTCTCAAGACTTTTACATTTATGTGCCGAAAAGCACTTCAGAAGAAATTCCTGAGCATCTTTCTCTATTTAACATGGGCTGATGGTCTTCAATCTGTAGATCAGCAGACAATGTACAAAGATTTAAGGTAAGGAGCAAGAGGAAACATCATCAGGATGTGATGTTAGCATGTTTGCAAAGGCTAGGAAATAGAGGTAGGCAAACCTGAAGGTTTTTGACTTGACAATGATCAGAATTATTATTGCTTTCTTTGCCAAGGAAATCTCCTCTTTGCAATGTTAACTCGGTCCTCCCATATATCACTTCCCAGAAAGATTCCCATCACAGCTGCATCTTCAGATGAGAAGCTGGGGGGAATGGGATGCTTTTGACAGCAAGAGAACCTGCTCAGTGCAGCCCTGCTGGAGCCAGAGGCTGCTCTGGAGGTGCCAGAGGTGCCAGTGCACCGACTCTCCATAAAGCACAAATCCAGCACAAAGAGGGGGTGCTGCACATGAGCAGGAGCATGAGCTCATCCAGAGAAGGTGTTCCTTCTGCTGGCGTTAGGAATGGTGCAGGAAAGCCATCTGCTGGGAAGGAGCACGTGCCTGGCCTTGTGAGGATGCTTCCTCCTCTTTGCCACTGCTCTCATCACTGCTGGGCTGGTTTCAGACAACTGCCTCGCACTGGCTGCTGCTCTACAGTGCCAGTCCCCCGCCCCGTGATTCTCATTTCTTCATTCCTTCAGATTGCCAAATGTCTCCTGACTGTGCTGTCCTTCACCCTGTGTACAGCTGCCTCCCACCCTGCCCTCTCCAGCATGTCCTGACTCTGGGGACAAGCCCAAGATCAATGATGTAAAGAGATCTGTGACCATGCTGTCACTCCCACCTCTGCTTCTCAGCTTGCAGATGGGAAGAGGCAGAGGAGGAAGAATAATGAAACAGAAAAGAAAGGCATTGCTTGCAGAAACTGTATTGCTTCTTCTCCAAACATTTAACACAACAGCCCACAGCACTCCCCTGGGGACCTACTCCAAATCCACGCACACAGACTTGGACATTTCCTGGATAAAAGCTTCCCTGCCTGGGTTCATTTCAATTCTAACAAGTCAATTTCTTAAGAGAGAGACTGCGCTAACAGAAGGCACAGTTGGAGGCAGCAGGCCTTAATGGATTTGGGAAGAGCTGGGGCATTGCTAGTCCCCCCTAGTCCTCTCTGCCAGCACAGCACCCTCTGCTCCCACAGGACAGCCAGTGTCTGCTTTGAAAGGCCCTCTCCAGCATGACAGAAGGGAAGCTGTGGCTGGACATACATCTCTCAACCCTACAGAAGAAGGAGCAGAAGCAGCACCGATGGTAGCACTTAATTGAGGATACCATAAGGCCAGGCAAAACGGAGTGTTTAGCTCTCCAGGGGAGCTGCGTGACCTTTCCTGTGCGCCTGGAGATATTTAGCACTGCAGTTTGGATAAAGAGGGTTTGTAGAAAGGGAAAACAACAACAGAAATCCCAGTTGTCTACGCTGACAAAAACGCACACAGAAGGCAGAAGAGCAGCAGAAGATTTTCATGCCTTGATGGAAAGACTGCATTTAAATAACACAGAGCACCACATTTCCCCCTGGCTCCACGACGTTGCTCGTTGAAGGAAATCCATGTGGTTAACCTGGCAGGGAGAACACATCTCTGTGATCTTCACTGAGCTAATGGGAGCCAACAACGTTACCTGTAACTTGGAGGACAGCATTCCCACCCATCCCAATATTTGCCTAATAAAAGGTCAGCCCATTATACGGCACCTATTCGCAAAATTAAGAGCCTCTCTCCAGCAGCTAAATGCTTGCTTTAGATTTGGAATTACTGTAATTAAAGTTACATTGTGCTCGGATTGGTGCCAATCACTGCGGAGCTCCAGGCGTGACCCGCGTTCCCGGCGCCATGCGCCTGGGCGTCCCACTCCATTAGCTCCAGGGAATTAGCTGTCATTAACGAAGAGATGCACACTCCTTCGTGTTGTCAAACCGCAATCAAGCGGGTCACAGGTGAAGAATAAATACTTTCAGAACAAGCCCAATTACACCATTTACATTTCATTACAGAACCTGTTTAATCCACTGATGGGCTCCCAAAGTTCTTCTGCCTAATAAACAGCATTTCAGAGGAATTAATAGGCCCTGCAAAACATGCTAATTACACTCTTTTGCATTGCATTTGCAATATTGATTTTAAAGTTGCCGTTTCCCTCCCTCCACTCTCCTCTCCCAGCCCCAAAGCCTTAACTTTCAGCAAAGTACACTCAAACCAACCTAATTACTTGTGAGTTTGGAAGCTAATGCATCTCTCTTGTCAAGGCTCAGTTCCAGCGAAGGCCAGCATACAGGGAGGGATTTTCACGTCCATAACTTGTGCAGGTTCCTCCAGACAACCACTGGAAACAGCTGCTGAATAGCAATTACAGGCAGAGAGCAGGCACCAGCAGAGACTTTGCCATAGCAACGAGCCTGGCTGGACCCGCTCCCCAAAGACGCCTCCTCCTCCCAAAGACCAGAGCAGCGGAACAGGTACAATGACAACGCAACCACCACAGTCTCATTTTGATTTGAAACCCGAGCTGTTTGATGCTCTCCTAGGCACTGAACTGTTTAAAAAAACAAAAGGAAAAGTTTATCTTCAAATTGCGTGTCTCAGCCAAACCGTTCGGAAGAGAGGAACAAATCAGCCACGCTGGTGGAACACGCCGGCTGGTTGTTTATTCACCCTGGCTATTCTGCCCAGCTCCCACTACGGGCTTTCAGTTCTTTTCCTCCTCTACATGCTCACTCTGCCCTCCTCTCCACTTCTCTGAAATCCATTTTCTTTAATCAGTGGGTTTGCTTCCCAGCCTCTGACTTTCTGCACTGGCTTGGTGGCTGTCACTTACCCTTGGGGTTTTATCCCAAGCTTACTGACAGCTAAAAGCATTTCGAGGAGGAGATGGGAGAGGGACAGAGCGCTTGTGGTGTTTCTCTACAGCACCTGCAGGTTGTTTAAATGGAGGCAGCAACAAAGGACAATAGCCTGCTGTGTTTAATTCCTTTGCTAACAACGAAGCAAGAAAGGAAAGCCAAAGGAAGGTCTATCAGAAGATGGTGAGATACAGAGCAGCCATCCAACCATAAGGCCTGATACCTACTCCTGCTCCTCAGAAACTCTCACCAATCAATAGCAGGTTTCAAAGGGTAGGGATATGGAAGCAGATACTGCAAGAATGGACAAAAGGAACAGTCAAAGTTTAATGAAGACAACACATGCTACTCAGCCCTACTGTCCCCTCGCTAGGAATTTGGGCACGTCCCCAGCTGCACCGAGGAACAACACAAACACAACCCATGTCCAAGGCTTTCATCTCCCGGGTACCCAGTCTGCATGAATGTTCCTGCAGGAGCAAGTCACCGCATGAGTCAAAACCGTTTGTGTTTGCCCAGCCATCCATGTAACCCTCTTTGTGAAGTCAGGGCCAGGTGCTGCTCAGTGCCCCAGGTGATCCAGGGAGCGCCCTGCCCTCCCACCGTCTGGCCAAAGAACGGCCCAGGAGCAGGAGGAGCCTCCACCCCTGCGTGCCCACACTCCTCTCATGAGAACATCTGCCTCACAGGAGGCAACGCACGCAAGAGGCATCCGAGCCGTGCGGGAAGGTTGGCTGTCGTCTCGTACCATTTTATACCATTTATTTATCACGTCTGTGGAATTCCTTCTGCCTCTTGGAGATTCTGTGGGGATTTACAAACATGAGATACTACAAATAATACCTTGGGATCTCTTTCCCCTCACAGGCACCAAACTGGATTAGTTAGTTGTTGTCTGGAAAACACTTTGAAGTATCACTTAATGCTACTAATCATGCAGCACCTCTTTAACAGCACCTACCAACGCTAGCACAGGCTGGAAAGGAGATATAAATACCAACCAAGCTTGGTAATAACACTGCAAATACATCAATATTTGTCAAGAACTACTCTTAATCTCATAAAAATGCCACAAGAAATCAAGACCTGTGAGCAGTTCTGTATCTCTTCCGCAGGGCAGACCCTTAGGCAATGCAACGTCTCTCGACTGCATGCTGTGCCCATGGCTGCTTCAGACCAAGGGTGTTTTTTACTGCAAAACCTTCTGACAAACCTTTTACTGCACTGTTTACAAAGCAGGGCTAACCCAGACCAACCCTGCACAGTTTGCAACAGCAGAGATCGCAAGACAAGGAGAGTTTGCAAGAGAATGGCTAAGGCCATCTCTAATTTAAGCTGACAGAAAAGCAAATTGAGAAAAAGATATAGTCAACTATTTGAAGCTTGGCCCTTCTTAATCATCCACAGAAAGCAAGAGCTCAGTGTTGCCATCTCATTGCACAGGTAAGATTAAAGACAGGCAGGAGATTTTTACCCCGTAGTTACAATGATTAATGTTTCTAAACAGACATATATTTTGAAAGCACTATTACTGGAAAAAGAAAAGTTGTTGCCTCATATTCTCAACCCACTATTTACCCTGGGCATTGAGCCAGCGGCTGAAGAATGAGGAAAGTTGCTATTTTAAGAGGTTTTTTGAATTGCAAGGTTAGGTAATGAACACGACTTGTTACCGTCCCCTTGGCTGAAATCAGGGGCAAATGGAAAAGGTGTGGATGAGTGCTCTGCTGAGCACTCTGTCCTCAGTCAGACTTGGAGGAGGAAGACTGGTGATATGCTCCTGACAGCTGTCCCTCCATCCCAGCTTCTCTGGTGGCACCAGAACAAACTTCACTCCCTCACTGCCTGCAAAGAACCAGCAGATGCTCTGCACAGGTTTGTCTGCTGCTGTCAAGAAAGACGCAAGAAAATTATTCATAGAGTCCCAGAATGGTTTGGGTTGGAAGGAACCTTAAAGATCACCTAGTTCCAACCCCCCTGCTATGGGCCACTGAATTCAAAGAGCAGGACACAGCAGCTTTGACTTTTTATACCAGACAGGACACTATATAAAGCTACCGGTCTCACAGTGGTGACATAATGCACATTCTACAGGTGATCATGCTGGGAAAAGAAAAGGTGTGAGCTTCCATGAAGCCAATGTTCCTCATTAGTTGCTGCAATACTTCTGAGAACAACTCCTGCCAGAGCTGGGATGCAACATGTGTGCTGGCACCTTGTTAGGACACAGAGGAAATAAGTTGGAATAAGTTCCTGCAAACCCAGCTTGTGGTCTGGCTGGGCATGGTGTGTTGCTCTCAGTTCCTATTGTACCTCATCATACCCCAATGTAATTTAAATAGTTCACTGTGGGAAGTGAGAGGAGAATATATTCCATAGGTTTTGTTTCCTGCTTGGTCTCGGGAACACTGGTGTTGTGAGTTGTTGCTCTCAAAGCTCGCCGAAAAAAAGCCCAACGTGACCTCCTGCATCCAGGGCTTCCTGCTATTATAAACTCAGCAAAACAGCATGCTGTGTCCTGCCCATGAGGCAGACAGACAACAGACTGTGGTCTAATTAGGAAAGACATGCTTCCCACATTATCCATAAAGCTGCCTCAGCCTACAACTAAGGACAAATAAATAACTGTCAGGGCTAATAAGCCCAGAATCATAAGAGGAGGGAAAAAAACCAAAACTGGATCTACTCAGATCTCAGTTATGTGATCACAGAAAACGTGTGGTAACAACTGTGAAGACAAACAAAACCAGCTACGGTTGAGCCAGCTCCTCTTCAGCAGACTCAGACAGGCTCCACCTCAACAGATTGTGCCAAGCCCTCGGCATTTCTCTAATTTCCAAACTAATGAGAGATGCAAACTGCCATAGGTGATTAACTGGAGTATTTGAGCATCACGAGAAGACCCTCTCCATTTCAGCACTTCAGAACACTACAGGAGGACATGAGGAGATATCCAGCGTGGCGAGCTGGAGAGAACCGCCCAGAAATGACGAAGACTGCGAGATCAGCACAAGCTCTGAGGGCTGGCTGTATCAGGAAGTTGTTTAGGACATTCTTGGGACAAAAGATGTTAAAGGGATGATGTCCAGAAGCTTTGTGTGCATTACCCATTCGGATCACAGCCAGTCATTACACAAGTCCTGAATCTAGAGCCCTTCAATTTTGCATTCCCTCCACCCTCATCTCCAAAGGAAGGGACAGACCAACTCCAGGCACTCTTCTGAACTTCCCTGGGAGCCAGGTGTGCTGTTGGCACCCTACACCGTATAATTTTACAAAGCAAATTCCTCAGCTTCTGGCTGTGGTTGAAAAAATTTTAAGAATCCATAGAAAGGATTAACTCCAAATGACAGTTTCCAGCAGAACACATGAAGAACAAGTTGGAGTTACCCAAATTGCCTCAGTTTAGTCTCTCCATTCCTTCCTCAGCCACTGAATGACAGCTCAGGAATCTGTTCAGAATTAATTTTCATCAATCTGTTTCACCTTTATGCTCACAGATCTGAGGCAGGGCATGGGCCCTGGACATCTGCAGGGTGTTGGAGCAGTTCCCACTGGGATCCTGTCCCTGCCAAGTGACAGGGGAGCATCCACTGGGACAAAGCAGTGCCAGCTCCCAGCTATCAGTAGCACTGTGAGTCAAACATCCCCGCTCGGGTGCATCCATGCTTGACAGAAACACTGGTGTTTCCAGTGCTCTCTCTCATTTGGTGAGGGGAAAACGGGCTGGACTCAAGACCAGGAGGCTGCTCAGAGCTTTTCCCACAAGAACAGTGACAGCAGGAGCCACCATATGGGATGAGACAGGGAGCAACTTTGCCTTGGCCTTGTTGATTGAACAGGACTAATCAGGCTGAACTTGGGGCCCATCTGCTGACCACTGATCACAGGCTATGGAACCAGGACACCGCCCACGAGCTGGCAGGACTACAGGCATGGACAGTGGGGAGGGAGCACCATCCACACACTCACCCGCTCCTCGGTTCCTCCAACTCTGCTCTTTATCTCTGTCCTGGAGGGATCAGTCTCTGGAAACAGCAAGGCAGTGCCACGTGCTGCTGCTACCTCAGATCACTGAGCAGCACATGGAATATGCATCTTTTGAATCAGAGAGCTATTTATTCTAAAAGAAACATCTTCACACTGCAGAGACTCGAT
The DNA here is from genome assembly GCA_013397975.1 of Machaerirhynchus nigripectus. Lineage (NCBI taxonomy): Eukaryota > Metazoa > Chordata > Aves > Passeriformes > Dicruridae > Machaerirhynchus > Machaerirhynchus nigripectus. Next base: position 1,452,230 of record VZRQ01006475.1, on the reverse strand, counting down.
CCTCACAAGGTGCTCCTCAGCTCTTGGAGCCACTGGACATCTGCTGCTCATGGCTGCAGCATTTGAACGAAGCAGTAACCCCTTTGGGAGGGTGTGGAGCCCCTGCTGAGCAAAGGTCAAGGAGAGAGCTCCGGGCAGTGGAGCTTCTGCTCTACCTCAGCTTCTTCTGCCCTTGAGAAAGGGCTGAGCTGGACCCAGAGCCATTCTGGTGGGGTACAAGGAGGCAGCCCTGGGGCAGTAAGGGGACATGACCTCAAGGGACACAATCCATGTTAACATGCACTTCATTTCACCACAAAGGCAAGCTCAGCATGACACCACGGACTCAAAACACCCCAGCTTTTGTCCCTTCCAATTTGTGGGTGCATCTTCACCAGCCCGAAGCTTGGAAGCTGATAAGGTGGAGATCCATTATGGAGAATTTGTAAGACACACCGAGGTAGCAGATTACAGAAAAAGCCCTAAGCCAGACCTTGTGTAACTGCATCTTGGCCTCCAGGACACCTTTACATCCTTGGCCCGTGCTGGGGTGGCTGGTTGGGGTGCCTGTCCATGCCAGATACGTTGATTGCTTCCTGCAAACAGCTTATCTGCAGAGAACTGGACTAAACCCAAACTCATTTCACATAGGTCACTGATCAAGAGGGCAGCATGTAATGACTTCTCATCTCTATCTGCACAGACTGGATCTAAACCACTGATCCATAGCACCATTGAAACTCCCCAGTTTCACCCCATATCCTCAGTTAAAGGACATCTCCTTCCCACCACCACTCCCCTGGCGCCTGTCAGAGCCAGCAGAGCTCTCCCTCTGCAATGCCTAAAGGAAAATTCCCCTTTCATAGGCTCAATTACAAAGGAAAATCTCAACATCTGCCCATGTGAGTCAGCTATTTCTCTGAATCCCAGCCACCTTGTCTGTAGGAGATGGTTGGTAAAGGCAAAACCAGAAAGACAAAAAGGGTTTTGCCCTAAATAAAAACATGTCCAAACACTTGGGAAAAAAAAAAAAAAAAAAGAAAAGAGAAAAAACCCATTTAGCTTTGTAAGGCAATAACAAGCAGAGCAATATGTAGCTTCAAGGCTACATAGCCAGGTCACAAAACCCTCCAGAGAGAAAGAAGTAAGCCACAAAGCTCTGATATTAGCTGCTAAATCTGCCTGCATTACCCAAAATTTGTGGAGGAGGCCCCTCTGATGGCTGAGCCAGCTGGCAGCTCTCCCTCTACAGGTATTTATTCACATGCTGATGGGCTGTGGAAGCAGCTCTCAACTCTCCAGCAGAAGATGAGATGTGACCAGGATGCCAAGAGCTGCAGGTGATGCTTCCACCTTCCCAGAACTCATAGACCATGTTGGGACTGTGACAGAGGCACCCACTGCTCCAACAGCCAACATCTGGCTGCCATCCCTGCACTAGTGTGGGCAAGATCTGGAAATCTGGAGAGCAGCAATCCCCAGTCTTCTCCCTCTCGGATCCACTGATGCCCATGGTACAACACCTTAAAGACCATTTAGTTTCAACCTCCTGCCATAGGCACAGACACCTTCCACTGTCCCAGGTTGCCCCGTCCAACCTGGCCTTGGACACTTTCAGGGATCCAGGGGCAGCCACAGCTTCTCTGGGCAACCTGTGCCAAGGCCTCGCCACCCTTACATTAAACATTTACCTCTGCCTCTAAAACTTGCACCCAGCAATCTGGTGTAGTGAGAGATGGCTTTTGCAGATGATTATATGGAGGAAAAGTCTTTGAGGTTATTCATCCCTATCCTCCTCAAGGGAAATCATTTCAATATTATGAGCAACAGCACTGCTGAAGAGAACATGCAAAAACCTGGAAAATGCCTCATTTTATCAACAGAAGCAAGGTCATCCAAATCCGGAGATGACGACATTCAATATTAATATCTCCAAGCAGGGTTTGAACCTCTTGGTAACCATCCATTCCCTGGAGAAATGTCTTCCAGTAACTTTGACGTGAATTAATTAGGCTTGCACAGCTGGTAAGTGCCATCTGCCTGCCACCACAGTGCTGGAGAGTCCATGGAACGGCAGAGGATGGGCTGTCTCACCCCACAGCACCTGCTCTTCCAGCACCCCTTCCTGCATCCTCCTGTGTTTCACAAGCCCCAGGCTGTTCCAGCTTCCAGCAAATGCAACAACTCAACAGGCCCCGTGCAAACACAAAGCTGCCTCCTCTCTGACACGTGCAACTTTCTCATTCCAGCCCTGGTTTATTCTCATTTCCAGGAACTCCACTTGTTTCTGCTGCTCCAGCCCTCAACAGTTGTGCACAAGGTTCTAATGAGGTCCCTTCTACTGATATAAAGGGCACATCAACCACACTGCTCAGTTTATTTCTGCTTGGAGCATCCAAGAGCTGCTTCTCAAGGAGTTTGAGAAGATCTATTAAGAGTCCAGCCCCGACTGGTAAACACTGTCCATTTCTGGACTGGCACCATCAATCCAATCAGCAAAGGCATTTAAGGACAGGATGTACAGTATCGGAAAATGAAATTCGAAAAAATTCCTTCTTGCTTATTAGCCAGCTAATGACAGAACCAATGCCAAGCACAGCCAATCTGTGCTAGGGTGTTCAGAGACAGTCCTTATGCCGAGACATCTTTTCTTCCTTCTCATCCACCTAAACACACCCCACGCATTGGTCCTCCCCCTCACTTGAGCCTGGGAACACCTCCAGAGGCTTCTCCAGCAGTACAGAGGCAGCAGAATTCCCAATGCTGCATGATCAGGTGCCTTGTCTCTTTTTATAAAATGTCCTGAGTTTTGCACTTTTGGCAAAGTTGTGTTGTTGAGTTGTCTTCCCCTTGCAAATGTTTGCTGTTGAGAACCATTTGCAATGTGAAACTTCTCTAAGGAAGGGGAGAAAGGCTGATGCTCTGCTGTATTTGATGCTATTCCTTATGTCATCCATGGTGTTTCCCTGCTACTTTTATAGGTATTTTCAAGAAAGACTGGATGATATTCGGCATGCAGAAATACAAAAATAAAAAAGAAGAAAGGCAGGACAACTCAGCAAGCTAAACTCAGAGAGGTAAGCCTAAGGTTTGGAAGATCCAGGCTTAGTCCCTTGTTGTGCCAGACTCCCTACATGACCCCTCTGCCCATCCTACAAAGACATTAACAACATTCCCTGACAAATTACAGCCCCACACTCCTCCTGACACACCTCAGAAAAGCTTCCAGAGGGTTTATCCCGAGGAAAGTCCAAAGTAGCACCATCAGCCACAGCCTTTGGCTGCCCCAGCTGGGTTCCACAGCATCATACAATCACACCTTGCACTCTGCCCCATCCCTTATTCCCGTGAACTTCCATATAATAACTGAAAAATGTGACAAGCCTAACTTTAATCACGTTTTGACTCAGATTGGTACCATTAATCTTGCAGCCACTGATGGGTAATTTAATTAGGGTGCATTTGTAATGAATTACAATCATCATTTAGTGCTATTGTTCCTCACACGAGCAGAGGGGAGTCAGAAAACTGGCACAGTTGATCTTCTTAATTACACTCTCACACTATGCAAGGCACCAGCAGCCCCAGCCTTTCACTGCTGGTTTTATAGATGACGGAACATCAGCACCAGGGACCCTCCACGTCAAGCCTGGAAAACATCTCCAGGAGTGCTCCTCAGCAGCAATCAGTGACTACCAGGCTTGGGAGGTGGAAATTTTGATGGAGGAGGTGTCAAACCCTAAGCAAAGAGCTCAGAGCTGAAGCAGAGAGACAAGTACACAGCCAGAACAGAAACTGGGCTACTTCGTTCTTTCTCACCACCTGCGAATATCTGACACACGCTCAGGTATGGCAAAACACAAAATATGAATAAATGGGTGTATTATATGCCCAGAAGGATCCCAACTAAAGGACTGGATTTACTAAAACATGCTCACTTGATGGTGCTGCATAGTCACACCAGAGCCACAGGCACACGAAAGGCCGTAGTCACTAAAGACGCTCTAATGGAAGAATGTTTGCCCCAGAGCTTTAAATCTACCTCTCCACAACGATATCAGAAATTCCCAGCCAAAAACGCTCATTTCTGCTCAGCTCCTCCAGGATGCGCAGCAGTGAGTGCATGTATTTATTTCAGACATGACTTCAGTCTGCAAAAGAGGAGCAATCTGTTGCTGTGGCTGAGAGCCAGCCCACTTCCTCCTCGCTATCTCCGCGCAGAGCAGACGGACTCCACCACGGACACCATTTGTGCCATCCCCTTTTGGCAGCCACGCTAACCTGCTTCCGAACTAAACCCTTCTGAAGAGCTGCTCAACTTTTGTTGGTCTCAGTGAGGTGTTTCATACAAATTTATACTTGTTTATATGCATATATAATGTGTTTTACACAACAGTTCTTACTGGCGCAGGACCAAAGGAAAGCAAGCCCTTTGTATCTCCTCCAACAGGGTGGTCAGGACCCCTCTCTCAGTCTCTACTCAGAAGAAATTTGGATTTCCAGACCTCAGAGCAAGCAGAAGGGCCTGCTGTTCCCCATATTCCCAGCTGGGACACCCCAGTTCTGGCACACTGCTATGGGGAAGCAGAAGCTAGGTCAGATTTTTAAGAGAGAAAAGAAACATCAGACCCTACGTTCCATGGTCTGGGACAGTGTCCTAAGGGAAACATGACTTTGTCTCTCCCCTCCTCAAATATACTCACTGAGGCTTCGCAGAAACACCATCTGAAATGACTAGAAGTGTCCCAAAGTGCTTTTTTTCCCAAATAATTTTGTCAGGTATCATGAAGGACTCCTTCCTACGTGTGTGGAATTTGCCTGGAAACGAAAGGATTCTTGGGCAAGGCAAAACACTGGGTTTTTGCCAAACCTCGTTTTTAAATAAAAGCTTGGGAAGGAGCTTACCAATTTGGACTGGCAAACCATGACCCCATGCCAGCAAAATGAGCAAGGAAAAATTATTAAATACGTGTGCAAAGCCTCTGTGGTAGTACCATATGGTAAGAGAAATAATTTGATGTCGCTCAGGGCAGAGGACAACCAGGCCTCTGTTTTGGTAGTGCTTCTTCCAAGAGTTAGCAAAACTCGGATAAAGCACTGGACAGGAATGAACAGAAAATAGGCAACAGTCTGGGTTATACAGTAATGCAACTTTTTAATTGGTGGCTTATACTTATCTGAAACATTGTGCACTTTCTTCAAGATAGGCCCAGGAGAGTACTGAAATGCACTACAGGAAGCAAATAAAGAGGTTTTCATAAATCCCTCAGAAATTCTGGGAAAACTGAATGAAGGGACAGAAAACAAGAGGTTTATAAAAGAGGTCTATAAAAGACCAAGATTATAATAAGGGAAGAAAGAGAACTGCTCTTTGTTCTGAAGAGAAGAACAGGAGAGAACTCAGCTGAAAAAAATACAGTGTAAGGACTTTTAATTTTCATACAACATGTAATCATTAACCTGTGCAACCACGGTTGTAGGGGAGCAGAAGCAGAGAATTTAATGAAAATTAGAACAGACAACAACATCCCAAATTCTAAATGGTATTTCTGCCATTTCCATTTTGCTTTCACGAATGAGATACGGTCAAGAGGAACCTCCTTTTAATCATGTTATTAACAATGCAGTCACTGAGCAGCATTTAATTATGTTTTCCTGAGTCACGAGGAACTTCTGCGGCGCACTCACAGCTGGGAGCTCAGATGGCAAAACCCTTCTGAGTGACTCTTCCTGGGAAAGGTCCTGCCTGCTCTGCCCCTGCTCTGCTTTACGGGCAGGAGAGGACCAGGACGGGTGTCCTGTCCCCGCTGCCAAGCACAAAGTGCTGCTGCACGTGGGGATGGGGCACAGCTGGAAACGTGTTAACTGCGCCCACCGCTCGGCTTCAGCATCAAACCCTTCCTGTCACGTCCCAGCCTGGGACACCGCCAAGCCAGAGGCATGCTGCAACTTCACACAAAGTTTCAGGTGGATGCCTTACCTCCTCCCATCGCCTGCTATTATAAAAGCTGAAAAATACAAGGGGAAAAAAAAAATTCTTTTCATCGTTGCGCTGCTCGCCAAATGCAGAGTCGGCATTTTTGATACGTTACCATCAGCACTTCTTTGTCAGTCGCTTTTCTCCACTTGCTTTCACGTAGTGAGTGAAAAGGATAAAATACCTTTTCCAGCAAAATGATTGTGAAGCCACTTCAAATTAGGGGAGGGATGCAGGCGCAGGTGCAGCTCTCAGCTGCTGCACTTGAAGATGACGCTCTTGGGCTGCAGAACCTCCACTGCAGCAGCTCTCAGCCCTTCCACTCTCAACTCTGTGAAATCCTGACTTTTGAGAGCTGACATCACTCAATTATTTTCTCTGCTGGAACTGATATATTTCAGGGATGCACTGGTAAAAAAGCACACAGTGCTCATGAGATGTGCTATCCCAAGTGTAATTTTCCGTTTGTAAATAAATTTTGGCCACCACCCAGTCTGGGTGGGATGGCTGGGAAGCAGCTGATATTTGAAATCTCAACCATAGCATGAAAATAGTCTTTAATGAACTGTGCATCTGAGGGAAAAAAAGAAGAATTGGCTGCAAACTAACAAGTGATAACCATTGGAAAAAAAAGGTGAAGCATATGCAGGGGGAAACTCCATTAAAGCAGCAGCCATGCAATTAAAGACGGATGTGGGAAACGCGCGTGCGAGCAGTTCACGGTGCTGCTGTGACCCACAGGCCCATTAGCTCGGGAGCACTGGTAAGCTGATTAGCTCTGGAGAAGGATGATGGCAGAACTCATCAGCTAAGCTTGTTAGCTGCCACACAAAGTTGGTGTACCTTGGAAGCTTTGCAAAGTGATTAGCTCGGGGTGGGAGGAGGCAGCAGAGCCTGCTACAGGAGATGAACAACCCAAAGCAGTCACTGCGTGGGCAGGAGCCCCACGTACAGAGCGGCTGCCTGGGCTCCGGCTGCCTGGCAGAGCTCGCTGTGGGATCTGCCTGTTGGGGTGTGGGGGAAAAGACACCCATTCCAGGGCACGGCACGCCTGCAGCCTGCCAAATCAGTGCCTCGGTCGCAGCCAAGGTCTGCAGCCTCCTTGCACAATACAGCTAAGCCCCCATGGTCTGCAAGTCCCTGCCAAATCCCTGCCTGCCATGGGAGTGCGCTCACGTCCTCACCATGGAAGGCTGGGAGGTGGATGCTGTCCTCATGCCAGCCCAGCCCAACTGAATGTCTTCAACTCTCCCCAAAATACTTCTTGACCAAGTTTACTTTAAATGAAACCAGAGGAGCAGGATAACTCAGCCCAATGAAAAATGACAATTTTCTCCCACCTGCTTTCGGTCTGCACAGCGATGCCCTGCAGCCATTCAAGAACAACAACTCCTGTCTCATTTGGGAAACAATTTCAACGAGGTTCAGCTCTAAACACCTCTCTTCCTTCTGTGGTGGCACCCCACTTCTGCCACAGAATCACAAAATCATTTTGGTTCGAAAAGACCTTTAAGGTCATTTGAGCCCAACCATTAAGCCAGCACTGCCAAGTCCATCACTAAACCATATCCCCAGGTGCCACATCTATCTAGTGGGGAATGTGACCTGCACTCCATACATTTTTATATAGCAAGGTAACCATTTTATCCCAACTTAAAATGGTTCATACAGCTGCTTCACCTCTCCAAAAACTGCACAAACCCACTTCCACTGCATGTCCACAAGTTGAAGCTTAAAAAAAGGAGCTTTGGTCTTTATGCCAGTTCACAATGGCAGCAGTCTTGTACATATCAGCTTCTGTTTGTCTTTTTTTTTCTTTTTTTCCATAAAAACAAGACAGAGACAAGGATATCAAATATTAAAACCCCAAGGAATATAAGTATTAAAAAAGCTTTAATCACAAACCCACAGATTATTTAAGCTACATGTGGCTGTAAGAGCAAATCTCTATGAGGGTGTAGATGGTTCATTCTTTAGGGTACAACCATAGAGGGAAAATACGTGTTTTAATTTAATGTTTTCTAATTTCCAAGTGCCTACCTGCAAACATTCATTGTGAATGCATGGAGATGTCTGATGCATTCATTAAATCTGTTTGGTTAATCTGCTTTTACACAAAACCAAAAGAGATTAATAAACTTCTCTAAATGCCCTACCATTGCCAGCATTCTTCCCTTTCTGAAAAGCTTTGCAAGACTTGATTTGATTAAAAACTTTTCTTCAATTTCGATACCCTGAAGTCAAGGTACTAGATGGCAATCTTTGTTTTTGTTTTAAAATAAAGAAACTTCGCAGTTGCAGAGGAAACATGATGCAAGTATAACCGACAGCTCAAAACCAGATGGCAAATAAAATTATCTCAAAGCATATTGTTATTTTTTACATTGCATTTACAATTTCCAACACTCATATTTGGCAACACTGCTGTCCCTCATTTTATGTAGGTTAAAAGTGAGAAGCAGCCGTCTGCTCACTTCAAAGTCAAGTATTTACCCCCAGGTAGGATCTATTTATGTGCATTTAACCAACTATTTATAGCCATTTGAAAACAGAAGGTTTTCATGAAAAGTGCTGGCACAGCCTTCACTATAACAGCCTTGATAACATGTTCTCTCTGTTCCCACTGGACCTTCTAACTTGATAACTCCTTTGGTAAAGATGAACTGGAATGTGGGGACCTGAGATATTAAAATTTCTTTAAGCAACCAACCCCTCTGCTTCCCCAGATGCTTTTCTGCTGCTTGTAGCAATAAATCTTCCAGTCATGCAGCAAGGCACCAAGGCACTCATGGCTTTTATTAGATAGGCTACTAGGGCTTTGGGAAGTATTAATAGTCCATCAGAGGGGGCACTGACACTGATCTCCAGGTAACCAAGGCAGAACATCTCAGTGTGACGGGGCTGGTGATGAGCACAGGACAAAAGCACAACCAGTGTCACCCACAGACATCATGCCCCTTCATCCCACGGATTTATTCTCCCTACTGTCCTTTCTAATAAACACGTCAGTCACACTGTGAGATTTCTAGAATGAGCTCTATGCCCCCAGTCCCTCAGCAAAGCAGCAGCAGGAGCAAGAAAAACAATTAGTTTCTAGAAGCTGATATTCATCAGCAAACCCCACCTCTCTGCTCTGTTCCCTGCTCCACCACAGCAAACAGGGCCTTTCTCATTCCCAGGCTCGACTGTGCAAAGATCCGTTGGACAAAAAAACGTATCTAAATGAGAAATGCAACAAAAAGAAATGAGTTTAGACAGGTCCTCCTCTCTGATCTGGGCTACAATAATTATGCCCACGTCATGCGAGTTCATGGCTCATCTTCCCCATTAACTTCAAAATCCTATTCCAGAGGCTCCTCTCTCTCCTCACCCACCTTTCCAGGTGTCCAACTCACTCATTTCTCCTCACTATCACAGCTGTCAATTACCTGGCCCTTCCCTAACACAGGTGCTCCTCGGCAGCCACACACACCTTGCTCTGCCAAGGAAGGTTTGCAGCTTTGAAGCCCAGACAGTTTCTCCCATGTGCCCTCCCCATGCTTTTCCCCATGCTAGAAAAGAGCCTGGAAAAGACTTCTGGGAGCAATCCATGCAGACATGAACACATTCTTCTTTCAAATTTTTCCAGACGTCCTCCTGCAGAGAGAGCTCCAGAACTCTGGCAGTGGATCAGGACGGGCAGGTGACGCGCTGGCTCTGTCCCTCTTCCCCTCGCTGGCTGCCAGGTTCCTGCTGTGCCCTTCGACCCACCTCTATTCCAATTAACAAACCAAATGAACCAACAGCCATGAGTGTAAACTCCTGACATTGTGCCAGCCACCACCAGCCCATTTGCTCATGGGTTGCTCCTTCCTTCGATGCTCCTTCGGGTTTGGCTTTTGGGCTGTGGACTTTCTGGAGAAAGCATCTATCTCCACTTATTTTTCCTAGAAGAGCCAGTGCTAATGTGGTTAATAATAGCAGCTAACCTTTGGCTGCTAAAGTATTAGCAATGCCACCCATAAAGTCATGTCATATTTAGTGAGCTGTCAGAGCAGCAGCATCATTAAAAAGCCCAAGCACATAACTAATGTATGTAAAGCACTGCAAGAGATAATCATTTGGTTGGTTGGTGATTTATTCCAAAACTGATGGAAGCAAAGGCCTCGGCAGTGAGAACGGCTGAAGGGAGGGAAGCAGGGCAGGCTAACACTCATACTGGAACAGTCCTACCACCTGCCTTGCAGTAGCAAGTTCTGGTGAGAGCAATACATGTGTTTTTCGAAACTCAGATGACCCTTCACGGTTCGGGGACTCACTCTCCTAATGATTTCTGCCTGGATTTGCAAGCTCTTTTTTTCCTTCTCTTCTCATTTCACATCAGAGGGATGTCAAGACTTTTGCTGCCTAGTGTTAACTTTGTGTCTGTACACGATGTTCTCACTGTGCTCGCTGGGACCTGCAGGCTTTATAATTAGGGCTGGATTCAAGCAGCACCAAGCACACTTGCAAAGATTTTCTTCAAACCCAGACTTCCCCACTCCTTCCCAGTGCCATCCCTCCCGCCGCAGCTCTGCAGGCTCAAGGAGACTGCTGAAGGAAAAAGGGACGCCTTCCCCTCCCTGGCACGGTGAACGCGGCTGGCTCTCCGTGGGCAGCAGCACCAGGCTGCAGCTCCCGAGCTCTCCCGGTCCTGCATTACCCAATCTCTTTGTAGCCTCTCTCCCCGTGGAGCCGAGACCCGCAGGCCTTGCCGGGAACAGCGATTCCCTCTTGCACAGCCGCGTCAGCCTCTCTGCACCCCCGGCCTGACCCACAGGGCCCGGCCCGCTCGGCAGCTCCCATGGTGGGAAGACAGGACCTGTTGATTTCTGCGGTTTCATGTAAGTGTGAATTGATGAGCTACTTCAGGAAGCTAATATTAATTCCTGGAATAACGTGCAAGGGCTGCCTGGCTGATTACCCCTCATTCCTGTCTGCTTACAAACAATGATTACAGTCTAATCTCAGCACTCTTGGAGGAGCTGCGGAGAGTACCCTTCATCTACTGTAATTACGTTCCAGCTCCCTTGGAGCTGGAGCTCTTATTCACCCCTAGCATTATCTGCAGTCTAATCTAGTTGGCTGGAATGGAGGTGAAAATTACTCCAAAGAGCTGTAGCAAGCTCTTGCTGTAGCTCCAAAGCCAAGCTAAAGAAACCAAGTTGTTTTTTGGTGGTCAGACAAAGGCACAGGATGCAGGAGAGATGGATCCAGCACGTGGCAAAAGCGAGTGTTGCTGGCACTGCCGACAGCCGACATTAAGACGACTCAGTGAATCCTGTTTTCTGCAGAGACGTTCACCCTGCTGTATTTCCTTCAGCCTCTCAGCAGGATGGAGACACAGCAGACATCTCTGCAAGCTCTTTTAAAAGAAAGCCTTTTCCCAGTGGGACCTGGTCATACAATCTCCCCAAGCTGCTCCTCCCACACTTCAGTGAGGCCTCACACGGTACTACGAGGCATTAAGTGTCAAAACATCACCAGCCTTTAGAATGTGATGGGCAGGTTTAGCTGCTTCCAGAAGTTTTGTTCTAAATATCAAAAGCCAAATATAGTACATGCCTGATTTAATCCTGCAAAGGCTTCCAGGCAACTTCACTTGGCCTAAAAACCAATTCTAGGTAATGTGCAGGTCAACAACCTCTAAATCCACTTTCTGATCATGTTATTTTCTCCAATATCTATAGATGGGATATAATGACAAAATTGTTCCCTGTGAGGGTGGGGAGACCCTGGCACAGGGTGCCCAGAAAAGCTGTGGCTGCTCCTGGATCCCTGGAAGTGTCCAAGGCCAGGATGGACAGGGCTTAGAGCAGCCTGGGATAGTGGAAGGTGTCCCTGCCCATGGCAGGGGGTGGAAGGAGATGGTTTGTAAGGTCCCTTCCAACCCAAACCATTCTGCAACTCTATGAAATTATATTTACCTGTTTCCCTTCAATGTAACTACATTCTAGAAAATCAACATTTCCTGCTGTTCTTGTTAAAAACACACATGGTTTTACACCACCTCCTTGTGCAGGCACAGCTGAAAGCCTCTGCTCAGCCACAGGACAGACCTCTCCCTCCAAGGCTGTGAGCAGGGTCCTGTGCTGCCTTCCCTTGCAGGTGGGGATGGTTCAGGATGATGGTAATGTGTGCTGGCAACCACAGCAAGGGCTGTCCAGCAACCACAGCCTGCACTGTCTCTTATTCACTACTGCTACAGGTACCTGTGAGATTGAACGTGAAAGAAACTGTTTGCACATGTTGCAATTACGTTTTGCCTTTGCTGGGGGGACAGGAACCCACCCCTGTGAACAAAGCAAGGGCATGAGCTCCAATGATGCCTGAAGCACGGGAGGTTTAACTGCAGCAATCTGGGAAGCGAGACATCGCTCCCCAAAGCCTGTTCTCCCAGAAGGCAACCTGATACCTGGGCTGCCAAAGGTCCTGTGTTCTAATTAAGTGTTAAATCTAGTTTGTTTTTTTTTTTTAAATCTAGTAAGATGTTTTTCAGTCCTACAGTGCCGTCACTCTTTGCTGTGCTGTAATTCAGTAAGGAGAACAGTTAATTAACTTTGAACAACAGTGTCTAATGACTTCTATTTAAAGCTGTTCATAAGAAAAATATCAGAAGCCCTTAGAAATTACCTAACTTTGGAAGCCAACATGGTACCTTAAGAGCATAAAACATTATAGTCCTGCGCACTTGCACTTTGAAGGCGTTATCTTCTACCCCAAGCAGTGAAGTGGAGCAAGGCATCCTCTCCTGCCCTACAACTGCTAATTTTATATTTAAGTCATGATAAGAACACCATGAAAATAACAAAAATGTCCCCGGATGCAGGGATCAAAATGAGAGCTGGCAGCATCACTCTTAAGTGCAGTTCCATTTAAATGACTCTCAGATGCTGAAGCAATGCAGCTGCTTTGTGGAAACCTGTGGAACCTGGCGGGGAAAGTAAGTGGAGAAGCAAACAGGTCCTGAGGAGATGGGAAATACTGAAGAGACAACAAAATGAGACAGCCTAGTAAATGAGACAGCAGTCCAAACAAAGCAGGATCACCCAAGATCTCAACAGCAGAAGGCAACCTCACTACGAACAGCTTGAGAAAGGAACTGAGGATAAGAGAAGGGGGAACAGAGGATTACCTATTCTGTTTAACCTCTCGAGATCTTAATCCTTATGTTCCTCTCTAGAATTCAACAACAGGCACAGAGGTTATGCTGAGACACGTGATGGCACAGGGACATTGCCAGCCCCCCTGCGCCAGAGGAACTCCAGGAATAAAACACACAGAGATTTAGACACGTTACTGGTAGATGATAAACAATGGAATTAACAGAGAAATTAATAAGAAGATTGTTTAAATATTAGCCTAATTTAGCACAAAAGAGGAGATCTAGTGCAGCATTAACCTCAGACAGACCCTTTGAAAACACATCCTGGGAGCTGTGTGCTCACTACACCCACTCACCAAAGTATCTGTAATGAATTTCCTCCTACCTGGTGTGTCGGATCTGGAGGGAACCCCTCGAGGTAACTTCCTTCTTAGCCTTGCCTTCTGCTTCACGCACAGACTGGGAGTTGCTTGGATTGCAAAAGGGAAACCTTATTTTTCTTACTCCTCTTGGCAGAGAAGAAGTGACAAAGACAACTATCCATCACTGCTCCTCACGAGCATCACAGAGCCATAATGCAAGAATCACACCTGATTTATCTTCTACGCAGTCCAAATAAAAAAAGACCTCTGGTCTGTCTCTACTTGAACTAAATCTTGCCAACATAATAAACAGAAACATGGAAATGAAGTTTCATCCTCCTTTTTGAAGTCAGTAAAGGGACATGCTGAAGGGAGCTCAGTCTTCCCCTGATGGATTCCACAGGTGCCCCACGATGGGGACACGCACATTTCTGCTGGCTGCCGAAGCCATCCTGGGTCTCATTTCAGCATATAGCTCTCCCTGTAACTTGGAAAGCTTGCTCAATTCACAAAATCATCTGCAAGCTCCCATACCACATCTCTTATCCTCGGAGGATCATGAATCACCAAGGCAGGATAATATTTGAGGGCTTAAAAGTATTGAAATTTTTAAAAAATAAATTAGCCTTAAAATTGGATGCGTATACCAGCAGGCAAGAAAGGAGCAATATTGTAGACTGACTCCAGGTTTTCAAAAATGATCCAGAGAATATGAGGCCTTAAAACTTATTTCTGTACCAAATAAAACTAAACAAGCAATAATAAACCCCCAGGCAAAAATAATGCTAATAAATAAATAAAACCACTCCCTTCCTATCTAGGAGAATTCCCTAGAATTCTTAAGAAGAAAAAATAAAGAAAGAAACCCTGAGGATTAGGTTTAATTATTTGGATTTTCAAAGCCTCTGTGACAAAGCACCGCCAAGAAGGCTACAAGAAAACTGTCTGAGCAACTGAGCAAGGGATAAAGTGCTATTACAAATCCAGAAACTAACTGAACTAAATTAAAAAAGGAGGTATAACACACGATCAATATTCAACATAGTGAAAGATTACAGTGGCTGCTCCCCAAGGACCGGTTTTGTCTAACATATTCTTCAGCTATTTGCATAGGAGAGTGAGCTGAGATGTGGTGAGACTGCATATGACACGATTGGTTTGGGGGGCATTGAGCTGACCTTGGCTGCTCTGCCTCTTAGGAGCACTGAAACGCTTCATCTTCACTGCGGGTTGTCTTGGGAGAGGCTCACTCGCTTTAGTTACAGAAAATATAAAAACACAGCTGTTTAGCAGTTAAGGAGAAACCTGAGAAAGCACAGAATAATGAAGATATTTACTCTTTTCCTGCAAGATGCTAGGGAAATGATACCCAGAGGAACAGAATGGCAATTTTAAACACATATAAAAACCTCTCTTTTCTCAAGCCCTGCGTTGACCTCTGGAGCTCACTGTCACAGGCTCTCTCTCTGATCAAGAGTTCAGAAAGTCCAAAACTGAATTAGATACATTCAGAGCAATAGTGGCGAAACACATTTACCAAAGCTTATGAAAAACATCTTTTATAAAGATACCACAGTAGTTTCTTAGGCAGGGTTACACCACTATGTGCTTTGAAATCTGAAAACACACCATCTCTGTTTGAACGAGGGTGAAAAACCTCCTTATCCCTTGCAAGCCATAAAAATTAACACTTCAATAGGAACTTGCACAGCAGAACTGGAACACCTGGACAAACTGGCAGAGTCACTACTGTGCTCCCAAGCCACAGATGGGGAACTAGATGGAGTGAGACACTCAGTGGCAGTGCTGGATTACAGTGGGGGATCCCCGGATTTTTTGGCTGAGTGCTCGCCAACAAGCTGCCGTATGTGCTGACCAAACAAGCACAGAGAACCTCAGTGGGGAAGAAGAGGCGCTTCCTCAGCTGTTCCCAACCCCTCAGCCATCCTGTCCCACCCCAGATCCGCACTGCGGAGGAGAACTCCCCAGGGAGCCGCCGCTTCATCGGCAGCGGCACGGAGCGCGGATGGGATAGCTACGGACACTGCGTACGGGATAACCTCCCAAACCCCACTCTCTCTGTGCCCTCCGCTCCCTGCGGGGTGATTTCCATGCAGATCTGTCCGGCAGCAGAGCGCTGGCAGGCTCTGGAGCAGCAGCAGAGCTCTCGTCCAATTTGGCCCGGAGCTCCAGCAATGCCCCCTCTCGTTTTCACGCCAGGCTGCACACCTAGGTGGATCACTGAGGCTCAGCCTGGCTGCTGTCAGCTGGGAAGCGACTGTGCAGAGCAGGAGGTGGGGAGCTGAGGAAAGCCTGCCCTTCATGGTTTCCTCTTCAGTGTCAAGCCAACCCCGTGGCCAGCCACCAGCTCCATCCACAATCCAATCCCTTGCTTCCCTCCAGATGACCGTATCTGCTTTCCAAATGTTCCTCTGACAGACACACGTCCTCCCCCTGAGCTGTGCATTCCAATGTCTGCACATATTCACTTTTGATTAAAAAAAAAAAGATTAAAAAAATTACAAATTACTTTAAAACCTGTAACGGCTTGAGGAGTCTCTGGAGTGAAAGGGAGGAGGGAAGGGGGAACCTGGGTTAATAAAAGCTGTTAATTAGAGTCAAATTTGCTGCTTAATGTGTCAAGAACTAGTGAGTTACGAGTTAATCAACTGTCTGAGTTCCTTGGGAGAGCAATAAAGCTGAAGCCTGAAAATGGAAGGACAAGGTCAGAGCCTTCAAAGGAGGTGTCTTTAAAATTGCTTAATCCTAAGGTCCAGGTTGTGAGACACAGGGACTCCCCCTATCCTGAACATCCTGTTCTATCACTAACCGTCAGCATTCCAAGCTTTCCACAGTGCAGTCATCCTTGCTTTTTACCTTTTTATCTGCTTTACTTGGGACTTTATAACCTGGGAAAAAGGCACAGAAAAGATTGGTACCTCTTCGAACCCTTAATGTTTTGTTTCTGCTGTTCCCTCTCAAAGGATATTGCAAAAGCCCAAAGCAAGAGGCAGAAGAGAAACACGGGGGAGCTGTAGAATATCCATTAAGCCCCGAGTTCAGGATCCACTGCTCCTTGTGCAAGACCTATCAACATCTCCCGACACCATGCAGTCAAAGGAGCTGGCAGAGCAGGAACTGCCTTAGAGAATAAATTAATAAAAACATCAGAGAGGAAAGAGTGAACAAAGCTTGTCAAGAAACGAAGGGTTCGGAGATGGAGCATTTCCCACATTTTAATGCATCTGGGAGATAGAAGGCAAATGATGGGTGATTTACTTTTGCCACTGAACTATGGAAAGATTTAATCTATTTTCACTCCAATTTGCTCTTTGCAAGTCCAGCCTAGATGGAGCACATCCTTCTTCCCTGCAACACGCCAGCCATCACTACTGCGCCACTGCCACTGCTAAGAGAAGAAAAGCTGCAGTAACTGTGGGACCTCTGCCATCACCCAAGAGCTTTCCCAGCGAGGGGGGGGTGCAAAGGGAGCTGGAAGAGAAATATTTACAGCACAGGATTCCACCAGACTTCCAAACTTCTGCTAAAACAGAAGGCAGGAAAAACTTTTGTGTTTTTTTGATTGAGACACTCAGTTATGCACCTCGCAGCCAGGCATACACCCAGCTCCAAAGAAGCTGTTAATTCACGAGTATCATTCATCACTGGGCATTACCCAGGGTGGGCACCACAGTGGATCACCATTTCCTGCTCTTGCCACCACATCTCCCTCTCTCTTCTCTTCCCTGCACAGCTGCCGCTGGAAGTTTTAAAAGAAAAATGCTTTTCCTGGGAGGTTTCTTCTCCTGCCTTGCAACCTCTACTTAGTTTAGGGGGCAAATGTGCTATCTAACTGTTGCGGAGGCAACATGACTCCCAGAGGTTGGGACTTGGCACAGAAAGGGAGAAGAACAGATGTTCATAGATTTCATTGCAAAACGTAATTACCCACAGCTTTGAACACTACATACAACCTATTTTAGTAAATGTGAAGCAACAGGAAGTGCCCTCTGTGTCCTTGTGGGCTTCTTGGGTGCTCCTTAAGATCTCACCTGTGTTTTCCATGCTGCTACATTTCAGCACAGCAAGCAGCAGCCTTCTGAAATGTGGGGAGCACGGAGGATCACTTCACATACAGCCACATAATCTTTTTAGCACTAATTTTCTTGCTCTCTACAACATCCAGGTCCTGAGGGAAAGCAGAGCCCAAAGCTAGCACTGGATGAAAAGATCAGTTTCTTCTGCATTAAGATGCTTGTAATGATTCAGCAACTTCAAGCCATCTTTCTACCAACAAGGAATCTTTGTGCTTCTTCTATAATCTGATAGTTCAAAGTGACAAATAAAAGAACTTGACAGAAGTCATTACCACCTACAAAGCTGTTGTACATTTGCGAGTACAAATGGGTCAATTGTGCCCCAAACTTGCAGCTTTATTCATCTGGGGGAATAATCCCATCCTTCTTTCCGAAAAGAAATCTACAGTTTTGCCTTCCCTAACAAGCAATTCACCTGAAGCATCAGCAGCAGAGCAAAGACAGTGTCACGTACAGCTCCAGGTACAATGGTTGTTTCCCAAAGAGCAGGTGAAGTGCAGTGAGGACAGTGAGATCCCCTCATCGTGAGAGTGACCAGCTATCTCCCATCTGACAGCCTTTCAGCCTCCCTTAAAACCAGGCACAATAAACACCAGGAGCAATCAGTCCTCTGCTTTTGTTGAAAAGTGTTGCTTGCACAGAGCAAAATAAACTACAGAAAATCTCAGCAAACAACTCAGGGTCTGAAATTCTTCTTTCCTAACAATTAGTAGAGAGCCTTTGTGTACCTCTTCCCACAGCTGCCTAGTGCAGAGGGAAGTGGAGAGGGTCACAAACTTAATTCTGGACACAAATTGGCTGCTGGTTCTTCACTGCTGAAATGGGGAGAGGAGGTTAGGGTCACGGAGTAATGAGCGAGATTACACTGCAATCAGGGAACGGGGATGGGAGCTGGAGAGACGTGCTGAAGGCAGGGAAAACATCCCCTAAATTAAACCCCTATTGTTCGCCTCATCTCTGCCTTGCTGGATAACCCAAGGAACTCTGAGCTCCTGCCAGGAGCCAGTGTGAGTAATTCCAGAGCATTTTTCCTACCTGTTGCTAACATAACTGTCTATGAGTGCCCGAGCTTTACGCTTCTTTGAGCCATATGTATGGGAAGGTAAATTTTCTGTAATCCCTGGGAATATCCTCTTCTTTTCCCAGGGAAAAGAGGATATTTTTCTTCTTTCATAGTAAAATCTATACTGTTGGTTTTCAGGATGAAGGGGTGCAAGGTGCACTGCTGAAAAATCACGAGTGCAGTACATGACTCCTCAGCACTTTGTGCATCATTAGAGCGAGGTTATTAACAGGATTATGGGTGGGGCTGAGGGCAACGAGCTCTCATCCCTCTGGAGGATGTCATGTGAAAGCAAGGAAGGCAAATGCAAATTTGCAGAGGAACCCTGCTCCATTCAAGAGGTGAATTAGTGTTTCCTTCCCCTGAGACACTCTGTGGAGATCCTCACACCTGAAGATAACCCCGTGGTCGTAAAACCCTTTCCTGAAGACAGCTGAAGAACAACAACTCCACAAAGATGGCAAGACCAGAATCATCAGTGGATATCTGACTCAAATTCCATGTTGGCACATGCTGTACAAAAATGTGAATGCAGACATGGCAGCAACTGGCAACTGCAGCTCTCAAGGTTTTGGGAAATAGAATTTGGGAAATACTGTGTAGGAACTGATGCAATGTGCTTTGAGATCTTCCTTCAGAAGCCCTCGTGGAAGACTGTAATGGCATCCTATATCCAGTGTGCTGTGATGCTAAATATAGCCATGCCCACCGAGAACAGCTTCAAGTCCTAGCTTTGAAACTGCTATGGATATCAAGTCTTCCTTCGTCTCATTAACACTGCTGTAAAGTGCCTGGCACAAATCTACATCAAATGAGCATAATTACAGGGGAAAATACATTGCATTAACTTGTATGTCTGGCCTTCCCTTGCTTTTTCTGTCTTACTGCTGTACACAATTTTGTTTCTATTCTTCACAATTCATCTTCTCTGTCCTTCTTTTCTTTCAGCCTTTCACCTCCTCCTTATTTCAAGCCCAAAGTTGATTGCTTTCCTTTTTTTTTTCAAGTTTGATTGATTTATTCTGCACTTACATAAATTATTTTATACAAGGCATGTAAACTGTAGAACTCCCTGCAGAACAACACAAGCACTGCTACCCATGTAGGTAAGGAGGCAAAAAAAGGTAAAGCTAACAAAATACTAAATTAAGTAAGAATCTCTTACATCAGACTTTAAAGCCTGCCAAATCTGACTCTTCAGATGTACTGCAACAGCAATTTTCTAAGACACAGATCTTTTGCAGGTAAAAACCTTTAGTGTCAGACAGAAAAAGAAATAGAAGTTCTTCCAGCTGCTCCAGCAGGGACCAGGGGATGATGTAACCTTTCAAACAACCAGGCTGCAAGTTGTCAGAAGGTCACCACTGCATGGCCCCAAAACAATGCCATTCTCCTTGCCTACTATAATAAAGAAAGGGAAGGAAGAGGAGGGGAGGTATTTACTTTTCATATCTCGTCTGAAACACCTGCAGGACTTCAGGCGAGTGATCTCTGCTGAAATTCATTGTATTGCTCAGTCCATCCTCGCTTAATTCATCTCATGAAAATCTTAAATGGTACCCAGGCTACAGGCTGGCTCTCTACAGAGATGGGAATTACATCCCTAATTACAAGATATGGTACTGCCCTAATAATAAGTACTGTGCTCAAGAAGTCCCCACCCAGGGGAATGAGCCTTGACCTCTTTTAACAAAGACTGCAAAACAGTTGATAAGAACATGAAAGCAAGTCCCTGCTCCAGAAACCAGGCGCTTGCTTCTTCCAAGTGCTCCGGGGCTGGCTGCAGAAATGAGCTTTGAGCACATCTCTCCAGTCTGAGCTGGTGATGGTTGTCTCTCCGCCAGCTCAAACACAGATTTGGCAACAAGCATCCAGAGGTGCAGAAGAGGAATTAGAAAGGCAGAGTTTTACCTCCACAGTACTCATCTGTTTTTACCCCACAATCCCCAAACAGCACCAGAACAAGCTCAGCTCGACAGGTCCATTCCAGGCACTGCTGGAGAAATTAATCTGAATTTTCATGCATCTTCAGGATGAACCTTCACAACCACAGGAGATGATGAGCTCCTCTACAAAACTCTCAAAAGAACTGGGCCTTGCTAACCTGTCATTATTGCTGCCTGCATTTCTTTACAAACAGCACCTCTTGCCCTAAGAGTTCTCCCACCTCGCACTGCAGCAGTCTCAAACTGGGGCCAGGTTTTCTTCTCCAGCACAGATTTGTAGCATTTAACAGCAAACCTTCAATTACCACAGTGCATGACCGTAAAACTTGCTCAACTGGAAATGTTCACTTATTTCTAACCTTGCCTTCAGCTGTCTTCTTTCTTTTGCCCCCGAAGCCATCTCAAACAGTATTCTCCTGGAACCTCTGTGCAGCCTGCCTAGCACAAACCTAAACCATAAGTCAAAATGATTTAAATTATATGGAAATATGTATCTCTCCTTCAACACCACACTGGTAATGTGGCTCCTAATGGGACATCACTACACATTACTCATACGGCCAAGACGTGCCATTTCCCAGGGAACATGCACATTCTCCTTTTTATGCTGGATGACTTAGAAGCAGCCATCAGTCTTTTCCTTTTGGGGCTGTGCCTTCCATACGCATAATTTGAATCCTTAAAGTGAACCCCTTGATGTGGATTCCACCTGCCTCAGAGAAGAAAAAAAAATACAAAAAAAAAAAATACAAAAAAAAAAAAAAAAAAAAAAAAAAAAAAAAAAAAAAAAAAAAAAAAAAAAAAAAAAAAAAAAAAAAAAAAAAAAAAAAAAAAAAAAAAAAAAAAAAAAAAAAAAAAAAAAAAAAAAAAAAAAAAAAAAAAAAAAAAAAAAAAAAAAAAAAAAAAAAAAAAAAAAAAAAAAAAAAAAAAAAAAAAAAAAAAAAAAAAAAAAAAAAAAAAAAAAAAAAAAAAAAAAAAAAAAAAAAAAAAAAAAAAAAAAAAAAAAAAAAAAAAAAAAAAAAAAAAAAAAAAAAAAAAAAAAAAAAAAAAAAAAAAAAAAAAAAAAAAAAAAAAAAAAAAAAAAAAAAAAAAAAAAAAAAAAAAAAAAAAAAAAAAAAAAAAAAAAAAAAAAAAAAAAAAAAAAAAAAAAAAAAAAAAAAAAAAAAAAAAAAAAAAAAAAAAAAAAAAAAAAAAAAAAAAAAAAAAAAAAAAAAAAAAAAAAAAAAAAAAAAAAAAAAAAAAAAAAAAAAAAAAAAAAAAAAAAAAAAAAAAAAAAAAAAAAAAAAAAAAAAAAAAAAAAAAAAAACCAAACCCCAAAAAACCAAAAAAAGACTCTTGGAAATATATAGCAACAAGAAACTGGCAGGACAAACTCACACTCCCACTGTGCCAAATTGCAAGTTTAGTAATTCTGTTTTCTTCCCGCTGAGTGGAAGGTGTCATTAGCTGCTGTATTTAGAGCCACAGAAAAGGTTCTTGGAGCAATCCCCAGCCTTCCTCTGAACCAGGTGGCTGCTGACCACAGGAGCTCTCTGCAGCTGGGGACCTTCACCTTCATGTGCCTGCAGTCACGACTTCCATTTGAATGGAAAGGAAATAAACAGGGCAAGTGGCGCTGTATGAAGAGAAACTCTCGGGCTACGCTGTCCTCCTCGGGGCTGGAATTCATCCCTGCACCACCACGGCCACTTTAGAGCCCCTGCTCTGCATAAAACACTCTCGGGTGCTTTTAACTCCAGAACAGCTTTCCTTCTGGGAGAGGATTTCTCCTCTAGGCCGGTCTCTGTGGAGCAACCATTGAACCAAATCCTCATTCCTGAAGATTACTACAACAATTCAAGGAATCATCCTCTTACAGCGAGAGCCTCGGAAAGGGAGCACAGAGGCTTTGAAAATGCCCTGCAATCATGCAACGTGCACCTGGGCTGGAGTTTTGTCTGCTGGCAACATTCCTACAGGCTTTTGAGAACGTCAGACCACGAGGACAAATGTGCCCATCCTCTGCTGGAGGCTCCGCTGGCAGCGCCGCGTGGCGGAGGAGGAACGGCAGATGGGATTTCAGATAAATAAAGACACAAATCCATAACCACAGGGGGTCTTCATGATGCCTGCAAGGAGGAGGGAGGGGGACTGTGAGGAACTGCCCCTCTGGTGTGGCGACCAAGGCTGGGAGCACCCTGTGGTTTCCAGAGCTGTTTGGGAGGGTGGAAGTGAAGACCACCTGCACTGACAGAGAAGTGGGAGAATCTGTGCAAACATTCATTATTTATAAGATAGCTGTCCAGAGGCAAATTGCCTGGAATCCATTAAAGGGAGAAATCCCAGCTCCCTCTGGCAGTCGCCTGGCACAGGCCTTTTCCACTGGCAGCAAAGGGAGGGGGGAAAAGAAAAAATCACTTTAAATTCTAATTAATCTTCTGGTATATAATACTTTTAATTAGGAGGGGGAAAAAAAAATCCTGTGTGCTCTTTGAGAGAGGAAGGAAGGGGCCAAAAGTGAGGCAGAAAGCTCTGGCATCTTGGCTGTAGTTCAGACCTTGTCTTTAAACCTGAGGAGCAGGTGAGCCCTGGCTCCTTCTCTCCTCACGATGTGACCGGAGCCCCCCAGCGCTTCGGGGGCTGCTCTGGAGATGAGCAGAGGGACCCTGTGAGTACAGAGCTGGCTACGTACCCTGGAAAAGCAAATCCAGGTGAATGAAAAGTACTGGAAAAATGCCTTGGACAGAAATGAAGCCGACTCTGTTGGCCACAGCACGGGCAAGACAAGGAGAAAGGCCCAGGGAGAAGAAAATACAACCCATACGTTCTCTTCAAATTAATAACACCCCCCAAAAATATTCCTTCTCTAACCCCAAATTTCCCAGCCCTTCTTTTTCCTAATGTCTCTCTTCCCTGCATTCATTATTAATGCTGCTGGGGGTACAGATTTGCACTTGCGTTTCTGAAAAATTAATTCAATGATTAAAATTTCAGTCTCTAAGTAATGAAAGCAGCTCAGGCAAGCTGGAGATGCCCCTTTGCAGTCTGAAGGCCTTTGGTGTGCTGCCCACTTACCCCCTGCATGAGAATCCTCCCAGCAGACCTGGCTCAAGGGGGAAAATCTGGTAGGAAAATATGGTTTTAAGTTGATTAAGCTCTGGTTTTGTGGAGAAGCCATTCCGGTTTAATACCCTACCAATTCTGTATTCACTGCAGAGAGTGAACCCCAGGTTCTTCCAAGGCCTTAGTACTCATGGGTTTCCACATGACCCCTTGGGTAAGGGAAAATCTCCAAAGAATGTAAATATTAATTACTGCTGTACATCTATCACTCAGTGACAGGCTGATTGCAGGCTCAGAGACTTTTGGTGTGGCTAATGAAATTTTCTGTGACACTGTGCTTGAAGTGCCAGAGCAGCAGAGAAAGGTTCTCAGAGAAAGACATCATCTAAACTCACAAAAAAATATCTGTTTTCTCATCTGTACCCACGCTATCAGCAGGAAGAGCAAGACTCAAGGAACCCGTTAACTGGTGAGGAAAGGGCAGGTGACACTGCACCCGCCCCTGGATGGCAGTTTCACCTCATTCCAGAAAAACAGAGACTCCCACAGCAAATTCAATATCAGCTCACGGAAGGTCCTTTCCCAGCCTGCAGCAGAGCTACCCTTCCCACCAGCTCCATGTCGAAGCAAAAAGTGGGCAACAGACCTGCATAATTCTCCACCCTCAACTCCCAGCACTGTTATTTTTATTTATTTAAAAATAAATGTGAGAGGGATGTCAGAGCTCTGAGCAGCACAGGGAGCTGAGAAGCTCAGAACCCTTCTCCAGGCTGAGATTAGAGGAGAGGGAAGGGCTGGATTTAAACTGACACATCCCAATTTCATTCCCAAGGTGCTAAAAAATAGCAAAATAGAACAAATATACACAAAACCCCCCTTACCTTTTCAATGGCATTTTGCTTCAAAGTTTAGTTGGATTTTTATTCAGTGGAATACAGACAGCTGAAGTGAACAGAGTCCTTGGGAAGCAACACCTTGGGAATATGGTGGCATCTCAGGGCAGCACTGGCAGGACACTCCCCACCAGCCAAAGCAGCACTGCTTGTGTTGCCACCATGGGGAAAAGAAATGGTCAAAGACGAACAGGAAAAATCTGCCAAAATCCTCCACAGGCAGGAAAATAGCAAATCTGTGAAGCTGAGATCTGATTTTCTGTGAAGCAACAGGATTAGTGACAGCCCACACTGCACTTCACTGGGGTCAGGACAACTGAAGGAACATCGAGCGCTGACTCAAAGCCAGCTCCCGGATTCAGACGCTGCGCGGCTGCTCCTGAAATATTTTATCAAAGCAAAGTCTCTAAAACTCTACTGAACTGTGAATTTTGGGGGAAAAACCAAATGTAGCTCCAGAAGAACACATGCTGTGTACATCACCTGCACAGCGCTACCAGGAACAAAAAGCAACGCACAGAAACCTATTTTTTTACCACATTTGCTGAAACTTTGCGGGGTGAATGTGCAGAGCACTGACTGCTTGGAAAACTCCCTGCTTTCCTTCCTCAAGATGCAGCTTTGTGGAGATTTCAGAATACGTGGGCTTTTATGTGCTGTTCAACTCTTGAAGTTATTCTGAGCTGAGCCTTGAGCACTCGGCCCTGTACCTACAGGGCAGCCAGAGCGTCAGGACATGCAGGATGAGCTCCCTCGCAGGCTTTCATTCGCCAGCCTTCCCACCTCGGGACAGGTTCATTCATCTTGCTGTTAGAGCCCAGGTGCTTTTACTGAGCCTGCAGCTATTAAATTTTCCCTTCTGAAGAGGCTCCTGAGCAGGATCCATCCCAGCCCGAGCGATGACATGGTGGGGGCACAGCCCCGACGCTCTGCGCA
Organism: Machaerirhynchus nigripectus; assembly: GCA_013397975.1. Lineage (NCBI taxonomy): Eukaryota > Metazoa > Chordata > Aves > Passeriformes > Dicruridae > Machaerirhynchus > Machaerirhynchus nigripectus. Next base: position 1,426,812 of record VZRQ01006475.1, on the reverse strand, counting down.
CAGCGAAGAGGAAATGGAAATGCTGGAACAAGCACTTTGGCACAGCTTCTTGGCTGGGCTAAAGGTTTATTCCTGGGATGCTGCTTTCCTGCAGACTAAGGAAAATTAAATTTAGCACTTTGCAAATAAATAGGTTAGGGCTGAAAGGACACTATTTAGGAATTTACTGCACACAGCAGCCTCAGAGATTATAGATCCATCACCGTCTATTACCTTGCTAGTTACTGCTTCCACTCTGTCTATCTTCCCTACTTACAGAGTGGTCCTTTCATCAGGTCTTTTTCTGTTCCAACTTGAAACTGTCATCACTCTAATGGAATTACATGAAGAAAAACAACTTTAGGCTGCAGTGACTCTGCCAAAAAGCCAAGGACAGCTCCCGTGGTTCCCCAGGACAACGCGGTGAGATTCCTGCCTGACAGAGACGTGCACAGATGTCTGACAACCTCCTGAGCAGCACAGCAGGAGACAGCTGTTTACACACATGTCCAAAACCTCTGGGCCTTTTCAACACCCACAAACACAGGAGGCTTCACAGGGATGGGCAAACCGACAGCCGATGGCAAACTCTGCTGCAGATCCATCACCGCTACACGGCACGTGGCAGTCACCAAAGGCACCGACACGATTACAAACCCCACCTGGTGCTGCTCTCCACTCTCTACTTCAGAGAAAAATCATCTGCAGCCAGTTCCCTCTCCAGGGTCGGACACGTCCCGGAAATGCAAAGTGACAGCCAGCACGTGGAACACTCCCCAGAGCCTTCCATTAAGACAGACAAACGCTTCGCTTAAAGGTTTGAATTTATGACAGCTCCCCAGAACATGGCTGAGATAGATCTACTGTTATCAGCTACCTGCTTTAGCTGGAACAGATTAAGGACAAATTAAAATTTTCAAGGCTCAGTTTGATATATTCCCTCCAAGGTACAGGCAGACTGGTTTGTTTCCTTCTGGAAGCAAAAGATGCCATCAAAAGATAATCTTGGGAGTTACCAAAGCTGGAGGTCATCCCTCAGCTCTCAAATTCCCTGCTTCCCCCACGATGTGATTCAGCTACAAATCCTTGTAAGACGGATTTGACATAAAACACTTTTCAGTTCTTCTTCCTCAAAGGACGTTCTCATGCAAATGGCAAAATAGAAAATACATTAGATACAAAGGTACTAAGTTACCTGCTCATAGCACTAACACTCACGTGGGACAGTGGGAATGGTTTTTGTCTGGAGTTACAGTGATTCATGGACTTGCCTATTCGAAGCAAATGTGAGAACAGGAGAGGTTTTTTTACCATTTCCATGAATGCGAATGAAGACAGTTGAGACATTATTAAATCCTTAATATTATCCTTAATATTAAATTACTAGAGCTGTGTCCACGTGAAGTATTAATTCCTTAAGCATACAGAACGTAAAGAGCTGAGCTGCAAGCACTGTTGCTCTGTAGTGTCAGGTAGAAATCCACCAGAACCCCGGCACTCGGTCCTCGCAACAAAGCTCTCCAGGAGGATTTCCAGGGTACTCCTGCACTCTGTCACTGCTCCGTGGACACAGCAATATTAATGGATTGACAGTGCACCACTGATGGGACTGGTTATGATCTGGAGAGCCTGCATGGCACAGCGTGCTGAAGACTCCCTGATGCTGTGAAGTGCATCAAATCTGCAGGAACTGCCACGACTGGATGCCTGATGTGCTTCCAACCCTCTCCAGCAGCAACTGCCTCCAAACAGTGGTAGGATGCCCTCGAGCAAAGTAGAAGGTACACTCACAGTAGTTATAATCTTCACTTTTCTACAAGTGGTTTCATTAAAAAAAAAAAAGACCCCTCTGTTTAGGGGAGGGTCTTGGGGAAAACCCAAACACGACAGAGGCTGGGATCCCATGAAGGAGAGCTGCCTAAAAAGCGTTGAAATATGGGTTCTTATCTTAAGCTGGCAAGCCAGTTTGAGAGAAAGCACATTAAGTGGTTTATGCTGTGCCAACTTCATGGTTAAGAACCATGTAAGAACTGAGCTTTTAGACTGTGAAGTGTGGAAGAAATACAAGGATGACAGAGGAATTGTATGGTTGTGAGATGCTGGCTCCTGATGGTGGCCCTTTGGCTGCCAAAGGGGACCTGTGACCACAACACCCCATTCTCTACTTTTCACTACTCCCCCACTCCATCCTTCCCCCTTGACCTGCCAAATGTGGCGGAAAAGAGCCAACCACCTCATCACCCAAACTGAATTTAGGCTGAAATCTTTCAACTGAAATCCCACACGAGGGCACAACACAGGCATTTATATTCACACCAAATAAGGGAGAAGACCTTTACATGAGCCTGGGCACACCTTTCAGATGGAGGCAATAGATGTCCCAGGGCCACACCCAGCAAGAGGATCTTTTGCTGTGTTTCCATACTTATGAACAATTTTATACACACAAACACACATCCTCTTCCCTCCCTGAAGGTTAGAAAATCTTTTGCCCCAGTCAAGCACGAGCAGTAGCTAAAACTCCCAATAGAAGACATAAGTCCTAATTATTTTTGTATTTAAACGACGTGCTGCTTACTTGAGACAGAAGAGAGGCAGTGACTGCCACCCACTCCCACTGGTGGTTTTGTGCAGGCTGAGCTGTGCTGCCATGACCTGGGCACTCTGCTGGTGGGTGTTTGCTGGATGTTACCAGCTGCACCTCAGAGCTGTTTCCTGGAACTAACTGCTTTTCCTAGAGGTCTTCTCACAAACCTGTTCCTGGAACACACAGGGAAAAGGTGAAGGAGTGGTACAAAAGCCACCTTGAAGTCCCTTGGCAATGCTCTCACTGCGTGCCCTCTGCACCACCAACCACCTCTCACAGCCGGCTGAAGAGAGGCTTCAGGGGTGTCCATGTGGAATCACAAGTGGAGGAAAGGTCCACAGGGATTGCTGAAGTCCCTGACAGCTTTTGTCACACAGGGATGGCACGGAAGATGCTGTGACAGTCTTGCTCTGGCTGAACGTGCTGCCTTGGAGCAGACCAGCACCTGCACAGAGGCCCAGAACGGGCCCAAGGCACAAGAGCTGACCTGTCCCCTCCTCGTGTCCAAGGACAGCAAACAACAGACACTGTGGAGCAGCCAAGGAAGATGACTGAGACGCAGGGCAGCCAGAAACTCCGGGCTTTTCCCCCGCAGAAGGATAAAAACCTCCAGCAATTTCCGCTGCTTTTCATGTGCAGCTTTGAACAGAACCATATGCAGGCCACCAGCGGGCTGTGGTTTGCTGACACGGCTCCGCGTGTTCTGCAAAATCACAACAGAGCAGCCAGGGACAGTAACAAGCGTGCATCAAAAGCTGCTTTGCAAAACACCCATTTCATGTGTGCTGCAGCGAGGCTTGGTATTCCCCCATCGCCCAGGCCCAAGGCACTGCCTTTTCCTTAAAGAATGCTGATCACACAGCCTCTAAGTAGAACACCTTTTGAAACTACCAGAGACTCAAATAAATGAATAAATAAATAAAATTATTTGAAGATATTTAATGCCAGTTGGGGGGTGGTGGGCACCCACAGAAAAGGAAAAGAGCACCAGTGCAGCCCCCAGCCCCCTCAGGGTGCACCATATGCCTGAGGGACAATTTCCTGCATCCTTTGCTGTGCAGGAAAAGCTGTCTGCCCTGGTTACATCTCCAACCTGTCCACATGCAGCTTCCCCACCACAGGACATTTTGAAAAGCTTCTCAAACCCCTGTGAGTCCGTGAATTGTAATATCCTGCACCCAGGTGAGAGGGACAGAGAAAACCAGGAGGTCGAGTGACCTAGAGCAGATTTAGCGGCAGAGACGGGAACGGGAATCCAGGAGGGGTTTTGCTTATGTCCCCTCTGCTTTATCCCTTTTTTTAACACTGCCTCCATCCCACAGTAGTGTGTAAACACATCCCTGCCAGCCCACACAGCCCTTTGTAGGCTGTTCAAACACAGCAGCAGGCGGACACAGACATCCTCCTCTCCCGAGACCTCCCACAGGGACACCGGGCACAGCCAGCGACAAGAACAACTCTTCTTCAGCAAACTGCAATCACGCGGGTGCTGGGGCCGTGGTGGAGGGGGGAGAGGAGGGAGAGGGTTTTATTAGAGCAGGTAAGGCAGCCAGGACCTGCTCTGCCTCCTGCTCGCTGGCACTGCCACCTCTGTGCTGTGCAGGGCTGCCTGGCTCTGCCCCGTGGCACCAGGATGGAGGTACAGGCACGACCTGCCCCATGCCCACCCCCTGTCCCTCCAGGGCCACACACATTGCCACACCAGCCGGGATGCTGTGGTTTAATTAAATTCTTATCAGTGACCTGTGCTCCTTGATGGTGCACGTGACTTGCCCCAGAAAGCACAGGCTGTCACTCCTGTTTCATTAAAAAAGAGATATTTCAATGAAGGGGATTTGGAGAGAGATAAATTGCAAACTTATTAAAAAA